>JANHQD010000031.1:0-49384 GCA_024721195.1 Marasmius sp. AFHP31
AACCACGACCCGTAGAGGCAGTCTTGCCACCCAACGCAACCGTAATTGCAGATAAGACAGCACTTTTGCCACCTAAAAAGAGCGGGTGAGGTCTTGAAAAAAGAGTGTGCTTCGCATATACCCACTTCCGTTATGACCTAGTGATTCCTTCTTTGAGCAAGGCGAACACACGGACACTGAGCGCTCACGTACCGATGATGAAGTTGATATTCGGTCCGAAATTGAAACTGAGAGATTTGTGGCACATGAACTGGTGCATCTCAATCGACTCAATGATCCCATAATCTGCAACACCCTAATCCTCGTATTAGCACGGCACGAATGTGCGAGAAACTTCAAGAGAAAGACGGTGGCTCACCCCATATCCAGCCTTGTTGCGCTTCGCTTGCAGGTTTTGGAAGACGGTTTCTCCGTATTGTTCTTCAAATGCTTCAGCATCGACATCCTCGTTGTCATCCTCAACCTCTTCGTCCTCTTCCTGGTCTTCGTCAGGCTCTGCACGCGCCTTACCCTTCCCCTTATTCCTTTTGACGCGTCCTCTTTGACGAGTCTCTTGCTCTTCGTCGCTATCATCGGCCGTGCGCGCACGCTTGGTGTTTTGAGACGCGTCGAATTCGCGTTCGTCGTCGCTATCGGCTGCCACACGTCTCTTTGGCATGGTAGTGGTGGTGAGGAGGATACAGCAAACCTGAAACGGGATTTTACGTGATCTGTTTCCTTTGTTTATTTGCGGTCGGTCATGGGGCCATTCACGTGCTCGTGACTCGATCGGAAAATTGCCCGAGATCGCCGTTACCGCCCATTTTTTCCAATCCGTGCATTCGATTTGACATATTATTATGGGCAGGAGTGCGAAGCTACACAAACGAGTGGCAAGTCCTTGAAGAATTGTATCAAGAAGTTGGCTAACTGTCATCTTCTAGTCTAAGAAAACGGGCTCGTCCGCTGCGCCTACACCTAAAACCACTTCTCAAGGACAATCTCAAGCTCAAGTTCAGCAAGCTAAGAAAAAGGCCAATCTGAAAGAAAAGTCCAAGGCCACAGCTCAGCCATCGAATAGGAAAGAGGGCGAACATGTTCTGGGAGACGTGGATTATGTCTCGTTGATGATGGGAGGCAGACGCAAAGCAAAAGAAGAGGCCGTTAAATTAGCAGCCTTGAAGGCTATGGAGGAATGAACGGCACTCTGGGATCTCGTTGCAGAAGAGTCATGTAAGTCTATGTGCTGGCCCTTCTCATCTGCATCTCAGTCCGATTCAGTAAGATCTCCTTAGCCCAAACGCTTGCATGAGTCCCTTTTGGCGGGAACAATTTTAGTATCCTCCAGGTACTCGGAGGCTTTCCAGCCAGACGAGACGTTGTCTGTCCTCAAACGGTCAGCTAGCTGAACCAGGCTAGAACCCCCCGCACGTTTGAATTTCGCTTGTTTTTTATACCAGCCACCTGGTCCATTCGTAAATATGGATACCCTGTATGCTACAATGTCTTCATGTACGCATTCCACAGTCCAAACATATCTAACAAGAGAAGCAAGTGTCTTAGAACGAAAGCAATGGTACCCTTGTCGAAAAGGTGGGGGGAAAGTGGAGTTTGAGAGCAGAAAACGAAAGCAATTGTGAAGTAGACGGCAATAGATGAGTAAAAATACAGATGTGAACGTCCGAGGCGGTGAGGAGACCTTGTAGCCAGCTTTATACACGATCAGACGCATCCCGACTGTCGCGATCAGACCCGACTGCAATGGGGAATGGGATGCTATTCCTACGGCCACTACCGCGAGTATCGACGGTATAAGCGTCCGACAAGGCTGAGATCGGCACTGACCCATGGAGAGGTCGAACGTATAGAAACTGCGAGTCCACTGATGCATATGACATCCTGCCGTTGTATGCTGCAGAGGGGCGCAGCACAGAGGACGTTATGGTTCCTGGGGACTCGAAAAACGGCGCGGTACCACCGTATCTGTCAAATCCATGCATCTCGGCGTATGTAGGAGAGGACCCAAAGAATGAAGAGTTCTTCGGAACGTCTGCAGGCTGTGCGCGGTCGGTCGAACTGGTATCGTCCGCTTGACGGTTCCCAAGGTAAGCGGATGGCGGGGACCTTGGCGATATCGGTAGCCTCGAATCTCGGTCGCTGTTATCACCTGCCATATCAAGCATCGTCTCGATATCCATACCCGAGAGGGGGGTAGCACTCGACTTCCTGATTGTGCTCCGGGGAGTCGAGCTTCCCCAATCGATGCTGGTTCGTGGATAATCCGATATAGTGGGGGAGTACACGGACGACACGTAAGGAGGGTCCCGTACGTAGCCTTCAGGGTAAGATATAGTGGTGGGTGTTGGGAGTGGTGGTAATGGCAACGAGGGCCTGCGTTTCTCTTCCACCATATCATGGCCCTGGCTCGAAGTGTCTGGGCCATTTGCGGAACGCGGGGCATTGTACATGGGGGAAGTTTCCATAGCACGCCTCTTGCGTCTGCGCTCACGCAAAAGATACAGCGCCATGACGCCACCGACGAGAAAAATCACTGCGCCTCCGACACTCAGCCCAATAATGACAGACCTGGGGAAAAAGTGTCAACAAGTCATTCAGTCATGCCATTGAGACAGGCGTACCTGGACATGCCTCCGTTGCTACCTGCTGATTCGTTACCGTTCGATTGGCCATGAAAGTTTCCAAAATTGGGGAAGCATTTGGTGGAGCTTGCAGAGTCTCCGGCAACTAGAGAAAGGCACAATCGTGAGTCGGCGAGGATGCACATAAGGTTGTGTAAACGGACCGGTAAGCAATGGCGACGTGCGTCGCGTGCCATTCCCATCATCGTACATCAACAAAACTTGAATCCCGCGAAGTGCCTGCATGTTGAAGGTCGCTGTACCATTCGACGCTGCTAACCTCTTCAACGGATATGAAAAACCGTTGGGTGCGAAGAGTCGAACATCAGGTGCCTGTGTTGTGTTGTAGGTCACGGAAAAATCCTCGCACTGCCTCACGGCCCCTCCAACCAGCGAGAACGGGGAGGAGGTAGAGTTGACGGGGGTCGACGGGAGGCAAGAGGTCGTTTCGGAGGGAAAAACCCGGGTGAGATCTGACACGAGAGTAATGGCCTGTCCTTCAGTGTCCTGAAGAGAGGTGAGGAAAGTGGTGTTTGTCCTCAAGGGAATAAAATTGAGGTTCAATCCAGTCGATCTGAGAGCGTTCGACGATACTGGAATTGAAACAGGAACCGAATCCGGGGGAAGAAAGAGAAGAGATGCAGGAGTAGAACTGGAGTTCCTCGCGCTGGTATCCCCTTTAAAATTGACTGAGAACGGTCCGCATTGGTCGACCTGGGTGAGACTGAGTCTGAAAGAGTTGGAAAGAACGACCTGCGGTCCCAAAGCCAGGAAACCGAGAAGTAAAACAAACATAGAAACGAATGGAGGAAAATGAACGAAAAAATACAATCAACACTTGACCATGCAGACTAAAGGCTGCAGATCGCGGACTGGCCGCCAAAAGAAGTGGAAGAGGTCGAAGGGGAAGGGAAGAGACACCGTCAGAATTGCTTCGAATTTTGATGACGAATTGAAATTCAAGCGTACGGTCGCTGGTAACCTCCATCAAAACGAACCTGGGAGAGTTCACAGAGTAACAATGAGACTCCTTATCTCTATTGGTGCCGAGAGTGAGCTTGTAGGACACTATAGGTGCCATTTTGGAGGTGTACAGCAGTGATAGCTCGTGTCGATCCTTCTATCTTGACCCGAAGCCTCAAAGCGGTGGAAACGCGACAAGATGCGAACAGTGGCACTGGTTTCCCGGTTGCACCTCGGGACGGCTGTAGCAACTGCCGAAGGCACTCGGACACGTGGTACACGTGATGCCAACATTACCCCTCGGCAAAGCGCGTCCGAGGCGGGGAACGCTCGGACCACCACCATGTTCCGTCGTTTGGCTTCCTCTTGCTCGAAAACGTCTGTGGCTCTCAGTTGCTCTAGAGGCCTTGCGACGGCTCAAACTCCCCAATTATCCGGTCTCTCTGGCGCTCGTTTGCCCAATTCTCAATCCTACATCACCCCCAAACTTCATTTCTTCAATTCCGTTACCCCAGACGGCCAACAGATACCCACTTATCGTGTTCTCGATGGCGTTGGAAAGCCTTTGGAAGATGCTATTATGCCGGAGGTGAGGCTCATCTGCTGCAAGCACTCTATGTATCTCTGAAGGTAACGATGCGCAGATAGACGAAGCGTACGCAAGGAAACTGTGGGTCCGGATCTTATCCAGCAGGGCGAATGTTCATTTCCCCACCCTCCAGCTATGAGAATATGCAACTTTTACCTGCCCTTGATACTGTTCTATACAATGTACAGAGACAAGGAAAGATATCCTTCTATGTGAGTGTCGATAGCACCCTTCCCCACATTCCACTGACTGGCCGGTCTGCGCTAGATGACGGCTGTAAGCGCGTTTTTTAGTGTCTGAAGAGCTTGCACAATAACAGTCCTCTAGTTTGGCGAAGAAGCTACGATTGTAGGTTCGGCAGCAGGTCTCAAAGAGGACGACGAGTGAGTGTCCTTGAAAAGATCGTGAACCGTTAGCTTACAACCCTGTTTCTCCCCCAGAGTACTCGGTAAATTCACCCCGCTCAGCCCCCTATGCCTCGTTGATCCAGCTTTCTAGGCCAATATCGTGAAATGGGAGTCTTGCTATGGCGAGGATTCACTCTCGACAACGTTATGAACCAATGTTTCGGTAATGAGGAGGATTTCTGCGGGAAGGGTAGACAAATGCCTGTGGTGCGTGCTCGGGTCTATTGCCTGTCTTCCACGGCATTCTCATCCCAGCTCCTCTCTAGCACTTCGGCTCTATCGATCACCATTTCCACACCATTTCTTCCACTCTGGCCACCCAAATTCCCCAAGCTGCTGGTGTAGGATTCGCTCTCCGTCGTGACCCAGAAAGGCGCGGCAAATCGGTTGCAGCTTGCTTCTTTGGAGAAGGTGCTGCGTCAGAAGGAGGTTAGTGACGTCGCTCATCATTTCTTGGAACTCGCCTTATCGACCTTTCTACTTACCTCACGTTAGACTTCCACGCCGGGATGCTACTAGCATCAACGATACCATCCCCTACGGTTTACATCGCCCGCAACAACGGTTTCGCCATCAGCACACCCAGCACCGAGCAGTTCTACGGAGATGGTATAGCGAGTCGTGGTCCTGGTTATGGAATCGATACCGTGCGGGTAGACGGGAACGATGTTCTCGCGGTTATGTCTGCCGTGAGCGAAGCCAGGCGGAGAGCTGCCGAACAGGGTAGGGCAGTTTTGGTCGAGTGCATGTCGTACCGGTATGTCGTCTCTCTTCCATCTCTGCGAAAGGCTCTCGGGTCTTAACGAAGCCTTCAGCGTCGGACACCATTCCACTTCGGACGACTCATTCGCATATCGAGCCCGTGCTGAGGTGGAGGACTGGAAGAAAGTCGACAACCCCATCGTTAGATTCAGATTGTTTTTGGAGGAGAAAGGTTGGTGGGATTCGACCGCAGAGGAAGAACTCAAGACGCGGCAAAAGGCCGACGTGATGAAGGCGTTCAAACGCGCTGAAAGTCTTCCACGGTCTCAGTTGAGCGAGTTATTCGAGGACGTTTATGGTGGTGAAATGCCTTGGAATATTGTGAGTGTCGTAAAGTAGCCCAACCATCCCTTGGCTGACCTCTCCCAGAAAGAGCAAAAGGCGGAACTAGCCTCCTTGCTCAAGAAATACGGCAACACATGGGCCCCATGGAAGAACGAACTCAATAGATTTAGAAACAAGGGAGAGGACCTGCTCAAGGAAGCCAAATAGATATATTTCTTTGGATAGCCTGCACCCATACGGCATTGTATCATACCGACAATAATATGTTGAGGGAAAAGGATGATAATACATACTATTTCCACTTTGGCGGAACGCGTTCGAGTTTTGATTTATAGATGGTTACAGATAAATTACCCTCAGTCGTGCCCATGGCCAAGGAGGGAGCTCAAGACAAATGGTATGAACATCCCCAGCACGATGAACCCCAACCGCATCAGTTTACTGAGATCCTCCCCATGCGAGCCCATATGTTGCGAGACCAACGTTGCAACGTATAGGAACGAGCCACCCTTCACGACATGGTACACAATTAACACAGAACATGTGCAGGAAACAGGATTACTTACCGACAAAAGTAGAGCTGTCCCAGTCCAAGTTGGGTTCCCTTTTCCTCCGAAGAAGGTGATAAAGAAATAAGTAGCAACAGTCGACACTGGGGTTGAAGCGCTGAAAACAGCAAGGTGCTTTTTGCAGTCGGGACGCGGCAAAGACGTGGCCAGAAGTGAAGTTGTCATCGCCAGAGATGTTGGCACTGAAGAGATCGTGTTCAGAGGATTTAATGGCGAGGATACGAGTTCAGCACTCACGCTTATGGATTATGATAGCCAGGAAAACGACGATAGACAGTCCGGTAGCTGCTCCCGATTCCGACGCGAATGAAACTCCCAGGGCCAACCCATCGGCCAAGCTGTGTACAACCAGACCAATAGTAAGAGGAAGGGCCTGTGAGGGATCTCCTGAGCCCGTGAAATCTTCTGAGCGCGTCTTGCGCGTACGCGACCCGCTGCTCTGCTGCGAAGCTACTCCTTGCTCATTCTCCAATTCGTCAAGTTCCGCGTCAAAGTCGACGGATGATCCACGTTCATTGTTTGGGTTGCTGAGGGGAAGCTCGTAGCCGTGATGGTGATGGCCAGCGTGTGATGTGAATTGCTCGACGAGAAGCATGAACGTGAAGCCGGCCAGAAGAGATAGTGCGATCCGTGCTGAGGGTATCTCCGAGCCAGGTTTGGCTCCCACTAATGCCTCGAGTCCTCTATGAGATAATATTAGTGAATAATGATTACAATGTGGTGAGAGATCCACAGCTCACTCTGGTATGATCACTCCGAGTGCGGTACCCAGAAGCAGACCCGTGCCGACCATCGTGAGACGAGACATGAAGGATTCTGAATTTCATTTAGTACGGCGTTGAAGTATGAAGAATTCTTGGAGGGATACAAACTTGAGAGGGTGAGTGAGAGGGGAAGCATCCCGCATCCAAAGGATGCAACTCCCAGAAATGTGGACAGCAGAAGAAGTGCTAACATTCCGATACGCGACCTGTAAGATCCCAGGGATTTGTTGTTGGCTTCAATGAGTAACTAGCTACTGGCAGGACGTAGAGTTGTGCAGGGTTGTGATTTTGTGAACAGCAGTCGCGTCGTCCCACGTTGCTCTCTGCCGAGAGAGATAAGATAAGATGGGCTGTGCCTGAGTGTTGTACTGTAGGGTCCTGCGTCTCGAGACCTACACTCGGAATGAAAGATACGAAAAAAAGGTCTACAAGTTGAGTATACCCAGAATCGGCATCACCATTATAAGTATTAGGTATCGGTATCGAAGTTCAGGATACTAAGACTAGAAATACATATCATCTACAGCTGGTCGATGTGTTCAGAAGTGCAGCGGAAAGGCGTAATAAGCATAAGTAAAGGCAAAAACAAACAACAAGCCCAAAAGAGAATCATGCGTTGCAGAACGTTGCGATGTCATCTCAAACGGCTAGGGCGATTGGTATTCTGCTTACTCGCGTAAGTCTTGGTGGGTTTCTTCTTCGAGGTCGCGAGATTCTCCTGGACTATCTCCATCTCGTCGTCCGAGTCCGAGTCTGGGACTTCGATAGCTTCTCTCTTCTTCCTGTCCAACTCCTCTTCGGCCTCCCGCGTGGCTTTCTCTTTTCTCCACTCCGTCGAGAGCTCTTTGATTCGCTCAGCCATTTGCTGGCGATGTCCCTCGACACCTCGTGCGTTCCAATCTTCGTGACGATCAGCTTGTGGTGTACGTGAAGAGCGCTGCAAAAGGCAGTTGATGAGAGTGCGAAACGAGGGAAAGCTCTTAACACTTACATCTCTCGTCATGATCTTGACGAGGTAGTCCGTCTTCTCCACAAAAGTGCGAGCAAAGTGCAGAAGATAAAGACCACAGTCACAGAAGTTGGGTTGCAGAGGAACCTGAACATCGACGTCAGCGACAGAAAGCGACAGAAAACATGGACGAAAACATGATCTACCTGCGCGTACTTCCCGGCTGGTTTTGTGATGTCCGTGGCTTCCTTCTTCTTCTTCTCTATCGCCTCGTATTTCAGGTAACTGGACAATACGCTGACCACTTTCGGATGTTTCTGGCACAAAGAGTCCATAATGAAAATGTACGGGCTCGAGGGACCATTAGCGCCAGTAAACAAGGAGAATTGAATGACCTACATTGGCTTTGATATGTCAGTAGTCAATGGCTGCGGGGTACCCCCCTCAGACGCTTTGATCTCTAATGGCTCTGATATCCCCTCCTTCTCCTTTCCAGAGGTAGTAGTGCCGTAGAAATTGTCGGGTGGTATGGCCCCCACGGCATTCTGCGGCTCTTCTCGAGCCTCCGCCTCCTCTATATCCACGACGGTCGCTTTGTCATCCTCTGCCATGTTAAGATCATCCGCTTCTGCCATGTTAATATCATCGTCATCTGCGACGGAAGCGTCGGGTTGTGTCAAATGCGCCGTGACGCTCGCAGCACTTTCCGCATCTTCCTCATCGCAGTCCATCGCTGTTACGCTTTCCATATCGTCATCGTGAGAGACAGTGGCTGTCGCAACGATGTTCATGTCGGGTTCATCGTCATCATTTGACGAGGTATTGAGAGCCACGGCGGCGCTGTCTACTCCGACTGCAGTATCGGATGTGCCTGCGACTGTCAATTCCTCCAGCTGGTCGTGTGATGGGTCATTTAGCTCTGCAGTGTTGCCGGCAGCAGCATCCGTAGCGTCATGGGCTTGAGACAGTCGCGTTCGACCCCTTGTCGCAGGGACGGGTTTCTCTTCCGGTGGGAGCAAGGCGTACTCCGGCTGATAGATAACAGCAAGGTACCAGTGGAAGCTGCAAACAATCTCAGTGGGGGTCCATGAGTCGTCTGAAGGCTAAACGCACTTCTCATTGATAGGTACAATCACATATTTCTTCTTGAATATGTCGATCTTGTTTGTCCACCGTGCAACGGTTTTGTAGCTTTCCTCAATGCTTGAGTGACGCTTTAGCATGTAGACTCGTTCAGACGACAAATTCATCTCACTTCTTCTTGTTGAGCTTCTTGTAGAAGAACGAGTTGAATATGTAAATTTGTTCCGCTAACTCGGGTGAGTTCTGCTCGAGCTCTTTATGCCAAAGCCTACACAGGGGCATTAGGCCAATCTCCACGCGACAGACTAAGCACTCACTTGAGTCCGAACTCAATGAGAGTATCATTTAGATATTCCCCCGGCTGTAACCGACTCAGGTCACCATTAGTGATGTTTACGGCGCCTGTGGTTGCTGGTGGGTAACAAAGAATACTGAGGAAAGCTCGTTCAATGCGTTCAAGGCCGGTGAAATATATCGCCTTACACTTCCTCTGGATCTTCGATAGGGGACTTCTGTTTGGCCGGAGTCTCGTACCGCGACGAACGACGGAGGCCAGATGCATGGTTTTCCTTTACGGACTGCTTACTTGATCGTCGAATCACTGTGAACAAGGGAGAAAGAAAAATGAGAAATTTGGTTCACTTACGGTTGGAATGGATTGGGTTTCGAGCTTGGCTCAGGTTTGGAGGGCCGATTTCTGGAAGCCTTCGCATCGGTGGAATGAGAACTGGATGGCGTTGAGGTACGCCCAGGTCGCGAGCTGGTACTCGAGCTACCTTTCTCCTCTGTTGCGTGCAAACCCTCGGGCGTGTCGCTCTTCCGTAAGACTGCAACCTCTCCGTTGGAGTACGTGGCCTGGACTTGGTTATGGGCGAAATGCCACATAGCGTTACCCGCACCCATACTATCCTGAAGTCAGTAGAAATGCTTCGATACAGCCGCAAGACAACACAAACCCAAGATAGTGTTGACAGGACCCCTTCCCTTCTGGCACCGCACCTTTCAAAAGGTCCGCCAGACATTTCCAACCCTCTTCCGACCATGATTCATCAGCTGGGTCTAGTTTGAATGTCACGAACCCTTTAAAGTTCTCGCCTGAGTCCGAGAGCGTTGTAAAACACGGTGCTCAAATGAGATAAATGCTCCGCACCCGTCGTGAAGTAAGCCCCAGAATGGGCGCCAAAGTTTTCCCTCTTGAGGTTTAGAGTCTTGAGCTTGATAATCGGGGAAGCCGAAGTGAAATCGAAGTGGTCTCTCCAAGAAGGCAGCTGTGCACCTTGTTGAACATCGAAAAGAAAAAAGAGCGATGAGGACGAACCTCAATAGATTTGATTAGGGAGAGCGGGAGTTCTTCGCTATAGGAAGGTCCGTCTATCCTGATAAACTGAGACGCCGAAGAGAAATATAGATGGCATGGTTCTTCGTAGTGTAAGAACCCTAAACACCACTCCTTCACAGGTAAGCAATGTTCTTGGGGATGTGGCTTTTCCCGTTGCTTCCCCTTTCCACCGCCACGGTGATACAATGTCGGGGCTGTAGCAATAGCGTCTGGCGGTTCCTGCGGTGTTATATGCTAGGCAAAATTGGTTCAGCGTGGTGGTACACGATTAGCACGAAAGAACTCACCGTTTCAAACGTGCTTGGCACCTTCCCTTGGGCCCTCCCTCCTTTGGGCTTCATTTTCCTGTGCAAATCGAGATGAGGGATACCATTTGCCTCCTTTTTTTCGTACTGCTTCACCATCTTCTTCACTATCCCTGGCGAACTAACATCCTCGGTTATGCCGTCTGCGGACTCAATAGGAGACGAGGGTGACGATGCTGAATTACCAGAGAGTCTCGTCGTCGTCGGCTGCCATCCGCTGACTGGCCTCTCATGTTTCCCTGGTGTTTTCGATATCACTGAGAGCGGATCGGGGGAAGGCTCGCGTGCCTGGATGACTGGCACCCCAATGTCTTCGTCGTCGTCAACAAGCTGGATGATTTCTGGGACAATTTTGGGTGCAACACCGCGTCTCTCTGCAACAGATACATCGGTCCAAATCTCAGAAGGAAGGGAAGAGCGGTGTGCTCACTGGAGGGGCGAAGGTTTGATGGTGTAACCGGGGGGTCTGAAAAGGTCGCGTCTACACGCTTTCTCTTGTTATGTGGCGGAGGGTTATGAGATGACGAGTTCACAACGGGAATTAATGTCGCATTTCGTGCATGATTGCTATCTCTGAGGTTGTCGCCCGTTCGGCCGGAGTAAGGATTGAGATTGCTGAGACGCTGAGGAACGAGTGAATCTCATCGTCATTGTCTCCAACCAAAAAGCCTTTACATTACTTGGAGTTTGAATGCGGGTCGGAACTTTCTTCCATCTGTATCTCGTCAATAAGAAAAATGCAAGTGAGTGAAGAGCAAGCACGCACGGGCCATCCGCACCACCAGTCGATCCCATCGACGCGTCTCTGTGATTTAGAGGTATTCCAGTGAGATTTCGAATGCTGTTAATGTCTATTTCACTAAGAATCATTGAAGAGAGGTGAGGGAGAAAGCGACATATGTCGACGGAGTGAACGAAACAGCGGATGCGTGTGGTCGAGTGTGGCTCGCTTGAGAGATGTCACTATAATGTCACGTTCGTCCGTCTGCCTGACTCTGCCGGGTGTCCTACTCTGCCTCATTACTCAGGAACACGGAAAATGCTATTGTCGTTACGATTTTGCCACAAGCAGACACAAGATACGAACTGTCGTACGCTGAATATGAACAAGCCTATAGCGCAAATTCTCTTCACCGATGCTTACGTAATACTCTACTGGTAGGAGTTTTTGCCTTCCAAGGGTGCAGGGACCTTCACTTCCCCACTCTCACTACAACTCCAACATTCGATAAAGATCAGCTACCAGGTACAAGCTGCCCGCTATAACCACAAGATGTGGTTCAGACTCTTTAGTAGCGGCCCATCGCAACGCTTGATCCAACGCATCCTCGTTGCTTTCGCCAGCCACCCAAACCTCTGCATCAGAGTCGATCCTCTTCACAGCATCACGTATCTCTTCTGGTGGAACGGACTTGACCCAAGGCATCCCCTCCGGAGGCGTAAATCGTAAGGCAGCGACCCGAAATTTGACGTCTACATCTCGACCAGGCTGAGGTAGCAGTGCAGAGAGCGTCTGCAACGGAGTCTTCGGCGGCGAGTGGGATAGTGCCAAAATGTAAGTGATCCAAATTGTCCGTGGTTTTTTCACCAGTCTGCAAAGATGATGGACGTATTGCGCCAGAGTTTCAGCTGACGCAGGATTGTGTGCACCGTCGGCCAAAATGAGCAGCTTCGGCTTTTCGACTAGGTGAAACGACAGTCTGCCACGCCAGCGGGTAGCCGCGATACCTCGCGAAACGTTGGAAGGCGTCAAACGTGCACTTAGCCCGAGAGAGATGCACGATGGGTGAGATATGAGGAGAGAGACAATTGCCAAAGCCAAAGCGAGGTTGTCCAGTTGATGCTCACCATGTAGCGGCATAAGCGCGCTGACAGGCTCCTGGAAGCAAGGAATTGTGAACGATACCGGCTGGGGTGCTGGGAGTTGTGGATCCGACACCGACAACGAGATTGGGGAAGGTGCAGGTCCATCTAGTAATTCGTCCCAACGCCTCTGTTCCACACGACCAGAGATGAAAAGCGCCCCACCCTTCTCAGTAACAATGTTCCTGCACACGCTTTCAACTTCGGGATGTTTCTGGCTCCCTAACACAAACGGCTTGTCTTTCCGCGCTATTGCTGCTTTCTCGTGTGTAATGGCGGACACAGTGCTACCCAAAAAGGCTTGATGATCCAAGTCCACCGAGGTGAGCGCCGAAACAACGACACTTGAGTCTGGTATGACATTTGTCGCGTCCAATCGTCCACCCATTCCAACCTCGAGCACCACGAAGTCAACCTGAGCCCTCTCGAAGATAACTAATGCGGTGAGAGTCAACAGTTCAAAGTTGCTGACGGTGATATCGTGCTTTGTCGCTACCGTCAGGACATAGTCCTTGGCTGAGTCGTAAACACTTGGTGAAACAGGTTCTTCATTGATAATGATTGAATCGTTCATCGAGACGAGATGCGGGCTATTGAAACGTGCAACCGACAAAGGGGGTGAAGCTGCGCGTAGAATGGAAGCTACTAGTGCACAAACACTCCCTTTGCCGTTAGTTCCCGCAATGTGAATGGTCGGACGGGTGTATGGCGGAAGGAGATGATATAGTCCCTGAATACGTTCGAGGGTCAAGTCTATCGACATGATGGTGTCAGGGCTGGCTTCTTTCTGATAAAGAAAGTAAGTCCAAAGGATCGCGAAAAAGCGAAGAGACGGCAGCCTGCTAAGCCGATCGGGCCTAAGCTTACCGAGGAGTAGTATCGTTCCAGGAGGTCAGTGTGGGCACATTCATTGCAGGAAGAGAAAAAAAAACAGAAGCGATAAGCGCCAGACTCCAGACGCCAGGGGCTGTGTTTATGAGCGCTCGTTCATCTTGCCTTTCATCCCCGACGAAGTCCGATTTCCTACCAGCTCTTAGCCGCCTACTCGCCACAAAAGAAGCCAGGCTCGGTAAGCTGAGCCCTAGCACACCCTTAGAAGATGACTGACGACTATAAACCCGTTTACAAGTCAGAATTCGGAAAATTTGGACCTCAGCCCAACCACAGCTTGAAATCACATTTCAGGAGATTCAAGCCCAGTCCAGTACTAGCACCTACGAGTTAGAGCTTGTAGAGTATCCTCTCCTCATGTGTCTGCCGGCAATCTTTCGATCCTGTGTCTGGCAGGGACTTCTTCTGCCCGTCTTTCCAGGTGCCATAATTTCGGTCTCGAAGGCTCAGAAATATCGATTATGGCCTCATTTGATCCTATCTCATGTAGCTACCGCAGTAGGTCTAATCGAGAAGACTCATCTGGCACGGAAAATGTACAAACACACGCTTGACGTGCACCAGAAGCCTCGAGGACTCACTTTTGGGGGCCGAGAAGGAACAAGTTTGAGCCATCGACAGCAGCCCGTCCTCGTTTTAAGTAGCCTCCTCATTGGATGCTATTCTGCAATCGGCTTTTTATCAACCCAGGAGAAATGCCGTTGGCAAGCTTCGATTGCAAGCAATAGCATAGATCGAGGGACTACGTCGTCGTCGACGTCGCGGTCGGAGCTTCGGTCGTCGCTCAAAGTCAAGACCATACGGAATTTGTAGTCGTCTGTACTTCGGACGAATCGAAAGGTCAGTACCGTCTTCTAATTATTTCTGTTCTAGGTGGGGGGCTCGCGAAGTTTCCCCGACACCCACACCCACACCCTCGATCATCGATCGTCTTGAACTTTGTTAGAGCGCGCTATCTCATGTGAAGTTGGGGTAGCTTGGATAGGGAGGAGCCAGAACATCGCAGGGCTATGATGGCCAGCAACCTCAAGATTAACATCCTCTATAGATATGAACTCTGTACCAGTTTCTACGCGGCGCATGACGAGACGGTGGAAATGTTCGAAGAAGCCTATAGTTTCCAGTGGGTCGTGCTACATTAATTTCCCGCCCAGTGCACTCCACTCTCGCCTGGTGTGCTGGGAACCAGTGGGGACCTAGTGGGGGGATAGCAGCAATTTGGCTGTCAGGGGGGCGAGCAAATGGTATTTTAGGAGATGCAAGTCGAAGCCAGTATTATTCCCAAATTCCTGGTATTAAGTAGTAGTTGGTTCCGTAACTATGAGTGGGATGAGACGTTTTCGAATTCCATCTTTCGGTGTGAAGTAGCTTGCGGCTACTACCTTTGTGTGAAGCCTCTTAACACCTCTTAGATTTCGAACCTCCTCTACAAGGAACTTAGATAGCTCAGGCCAGTGCCACTGCGCGGGGAACTCGGCGATGATGATGTAAAACTTTACCACGTGGGCGGCGACCGCGCTGACTGAACGCGTCTCTGTTTGCTTCATACACTGCGAAGTTCATATCTGCACCTTGCTCATTGCTTGCTTTGCTTTCTGTGCCCACTTTTCGAACCCAAGCGGTGATCTGCTCGATATTTACCGGGCTTAGGCTTCACCTGACACAAAGATACTCCTACCAAACTTGAAGAGGCCCGTCAAAGAGAACACGAATCTGATCATTGTTATGTCTTCATCAACAACATCCAACACGGAGTTCACGGAAGAAGAGCAAGGTCGCTACGACCGACAGATTCGCCTATGGGGCATCGAAGCACAACAGAGGTCTGTTCTCGCCCGATTCATCTCATATCAAGTTCCCGCAATCTTAGCTGTGTTATCTTCCACAAAACCCAATGCTAATACCCTCAATAGGATGCGAAATGCCACAATTCTCGTGGTTAACTTGAAAGGAACAGCAACAGAAACCATAAAAAACATTGTATTAGCTGGAATAGGAACCTTGATCATCGTAGACGGCGACAACGTGACTGAGGAAGATCTAGGGGCGGGCTTTTTCTTCAGAGATGAAGATGTAGGGTTAAAAGTGAGTCTTTCTTCTATTATTTACTCAGGAGGTATCGCGTCTTTTTTGTTTTTGGCTTTCTTGCTCGGGTTTGCTGTATCTTTTACTCTTCCCTGCTCCAATCAATGCACTCGAAAGTCGGTTAGTATGACCGCAACCTGCTCGCTGGCCTCCGGTATACGACACAATATCATACATGAGCAGAGCGTTGCTCTTCTCTCGCACACTGCCATTCAAACATCCGTTTATGGCTTCACCGTCATGATCCTGTCGCGTACCCTTCCATCCCCTTTCATCCTCCCTTCTTTTCCCAATACCCCCAAGCATATCTCATCCCCTTCTAACTATCTGTTGCCTCGGGCCGGAACATCATCGGTTCTAACATTAATCTCCGGTTTCGGTCTGCAGAGAGTCGATGTCGCAAAGTCCCGAATTGAGAGTTTGAACCCACTCGTGGCTGTGAGGACGATACCGTCGTTCGATGCTATCGATCCCCAAGCGTTCGAGACCACGGTTAGGGACGTAGATTTGGTCTGTGTAACAGACTGGGATAGGGATGGTGTGGTAAGTCATTCATTCCTGCCTTTCTTTGGGTTGCTGGCGACTAATTCTTCGGTTTTGTCGGGCTTCTTCCTTCTCATCATACACACAACTTCCCAACACCATCCGAACACCCTCGACCTGAATCCATCATCTCAAATGAACCCTCTTTTGGTCAATTCTCCATAATTTCAACACCCGAACTCAATCATTGTGCACTATCAAGATCCGAATGAACAACGTCTGTCGTCGGGCAGGCAAACCCTTCTATGCTGGAGGAACCTATGGCCTTCTAGGATATATCTTTTGTGATCTCCTCGATCACCCTTCTGTTTCTCCGTGAGTTTTTCCCTCGTACTCCGTTTCTTCCTTCTCTTTTCTTGTGCTCCAGTCTTTTTGGATTCCAGTCTTCATTTCCACGTTCTTACCACGCGTCGTATTGACATCATCCAACCACGCGCTTGCCCGACGCACAGTTTCATGAGGTGTTATGTTACAGTACTCTTTTCCAAATTCGCGAAGGTCGTGGGACTTTGAGTGTTTGACGTCTTGCTTACTTCCCCGGATTTTCGACCCTGAGGGGGGGAGTAGAGAGTGGGAGACGCAGTTGTGATTGGTTGAGGTTAAGTCTATTTCTGTCCAAGGTTTTCTTACGTTCTGTTTCGGTTGATGGCTTCCTTTCGACTTCCGTGCCTTGTTGGTGTACTTCTCTCCTTGATTCGAACTGCTTGCGCGCGGTTTTTCCGTCACTTCACCCCATTGGTTTCCATTCGTCTGATGCTACCTTCGTGCTTGGGCTTGCGGTCCCGACTGACTTGTTTGACCGAATCAACATCAGCATGGTTACTGACTTGACCGATCTGGCTTTGACTCTTTCAGGAAAGGAAAAACTACCACTTCGTACGCCCCGCTTGAGACTGCGCTCCGCCACCGATGGTCGAGCCTCACAAGGAGGCAGACAAAAGAATTAAACCCTGCGGCGGTGTTTCTAGTGTTAGGTGCGTACATGCCACCGTCTCATTTTTCGTCGATATTTCTGTGGCTATGTTCGCCAAGAGAAATGAGACTTCTTTTCTTTCCTGCTCTTTTCCGTTCGTGCAGCGCCTGGAACTTCCTTGTTTATTCCAATCCTCGTAGTGTTAAGGCCTTTGTTAGTCTCTGTCGCTGTCTGTTCACTCGCTGATACACGTCCTTTCAACCTGTAGCAATTTGGCATTATCAATCAATACACGCAGGGAGTCTCCCTTCTTCCATTCATGACGCACCAGAGCTCCAAAAGATCGCGGATGCGCTGTTGAAGGAAGCAGACGTGAACAAACAGGTGATTGAGAAGATATCTGAGGATCTATTCGAGTGAGTTCCCAAGAGCATTACCCTCGTCCGTTTCCCTCGCTCCCTTATGCATTATGATTTCCCCTCCAGTCCCCCTATTCATTGCCCTCGTTTACTGACATCTTCTTACCTTGCACAGGTCAGCAACTCCCTCTACTCCACATGAATTCAGTCCCGTCTGCGCTGTCGTCGGTGGAATGCTCGGACAGGACATTCTCAAATGCCTAGGTGGGCGGGATATGCCGATCGCGAATTTCTTTGTGTTCGATGGTATTGGAGCCGGAGGAGCGGGGACTGGCGGAGGTGGGGGCGGGGCGAGTGTGGTTCGGATGGGTATGTAGATTCAGGATGAGGAGGTCGCGGTATCTGTATCCTTGAAGTTGGTTGCAACCTCTCGTACACAACGACGACCCAGATGAATGTACGGGTACAGTGGCACTCCGCGGAAATTGGTGTATACGGCATAACCTACCTATTCTCTACTCTGTTCGTGCATCGCGCGGCCATCGAAGGCTTGCATGTCTAACGTCACGGATGGCATTAAGTATGAAGGAGGGATGTCCTCGGAAAATAAATGCCCACCAACAGAGGACTTACCAGGCTGAAAGACATCATACGGCGAGAGTCTAATACAACAGCATGTTGCTAAGTTAAAGCGTCGCGTGGTGATCCTCCCTCATGATAATTGTTTTCTTTTTCTCATTGTCAAAGTCCCTTCAGAATTTGACCTCTATAACCCTCCCTCAATGCCGCGGAAAGGAAGCAGAGGAAGGTCGATTGATTACTTCTACGTGATGCATTGAGCCTAAGAACATACTTGTACTAGGATGAGGACTTCCCATGGCCAGTCCTCTCTCTCGCGAGCCTCGGGGGCCGATGGTCTCCACGCGACTGCGTCTGTTTCAGTCACCTGGTCGAGCAAATTATTACAAGTGTAGATAGAATGGTGACCTTGAGTATTGATTCGGCTGCGCGATTGAGGCTTCTAGCCTGGCGAAAAGCACTGTGTACCATTTGGCATGAAATTTAGATTTAGGTGTGCGATCTTCAGGGATGGAGGGACGGAACTAGCTCCAGTTGAAAAGCGCGTGCAGAGGATATCAGAACATAGTAGTTGTTGGATATGTACATGCAAGACCGGGTCCAGTTCGCTCGGATGCGACCCTTCCAAACAAGAATTCTTCTACCTTCAATTTTGAAACGGACTAAAGGCACCGAAGGTCCTACGACTGGCAGATTTATTTAACGGCGGTTTTCCGGAACTCATCTTGGCAAACTTCGATCACGAGCGGGTGCGCCACACTGCTCTTTTCCAAGGGAAAATCTTCGGCGGCCGCTGCTGCTTCGCACATGCTCATTCGATACTGCTCTATGCTGGTACGTGGTGTGGGGGAACGGGGGCTGTCCAGTTAAAGAGGAAGACGAGCACCGGGAACATGGCCATTGAGTGCGATGGGGATCGAGGCCTAAGGTTCTCAGGAAAGGTGGAAAAAATGGTGGAAGAGTCCGAATCGGGACTCGTCCTCCAGAAGACTGTGGCTTCAATCAAGGGGAGCTAGCAAGCTTAGAGTTCAAGGCCTCTACCGCCCGCTAGCCCGGAACTTTCGAGCTCGGGACGACGATGAGCCTGCTAACAAGGACTCGTCTGCCACGGGCAAAATTCTATAATTATTTTAGCGTTCGACATACCCGAATCGGTCACTCCTTCGGACGCGCAAGAAACTCCCGGGCACCGTAATGTTAATCCCCCACCGTGCCCAAATGGAACCCGTTAACCCCCCAGGGTCCACACCAGCAAACCGGAATTCCGCGAAATCGCCGCAGCTAGTCAACAGATGACATTCTACCCCGCATTTGTTATCAATCCGCTATTGAATCAAAATCTTCATACATACCTATCATACCCCGCATTTACGTGTTGATGCTACGATTGAGTTCACTTAAGATTTAGGATCTAGGTAGACCTCACATCTCCCTACGGCACTTTCTGGAGGACAGGGAAAGGTATGTAGGGGAAGAGGGCGCCAGGGAAGGCAAGGTGGAAAGGGTGAATTTGTACAAGAGACTCTCCCTGAGCCGGCTCAGGGACGGAGGCACTCCCGCGAAAGTCTTTTTGAGGCACAGGGGTTGTACGTCGAAGTTAGGCTTCAGTTTTGGGTATTGTCCGCCAGTATCAGTGCCGCATCAGTGTATCAGATGTATAGACACGAAACCGCTGTCAATGGTCTTGGAATACTTGTGTGTTTTTGCACACCCCTTGCCGGGACGTTGCAGGCGATTGGCAAGTAAGCGCTTAAGCGGCCACTGGCAAGTCCGATTGAAATCGTATATATCGGGAACGCCGAGTTACACGGGACGAAAATAACGTCCGAAACCCAGGGCCACCACAAAGATTTGGTTGCATTCCAGCTGTACGAGGGAACAAATCACCAACGACTGCCAATGGCCATGGGTAATAGCAGGAACCTGGAAGTGGAGTTCTCGTTGTTTATATGCACGAGTCGGTCAGTTCCTGGAAGTGGAGCGACTTTAAGTTGGTTTTCGAGATAGAGTTCCTGAAAGTGGAGTTCCTCAAAACCGTCGAAGACTCGATGCGGTGAAAGTTCGCGAACATGTGGATTACGGGGCTTACGGGACCGACGGATGGCGTGGTCCGACAGCACTTAGTCTCCTCTTGCAGTATTTGGGAAGACTCACGCAGGATATGTTGACCCAATCCCACAAAAGGTGAAATGATCAGAATAGATCGTCGACGAGGAGGGTGGCCGTTGTATTTGAAAAAGAACGAACCACAATAGATAGATAGAGTCCGAACATTTCGATAGTGACGAGAGGGTAACCGACCGTTGTACAACGAAGAGCACCCGCCAGATGGTGACGAGAGCTAGTCGGGGCGTCGGTAGGGTCGAATTTGAGCACAGGGTCACATGGAGTGGCGTTTCTCGTAGAGATATTCAGGGCAACAAGGTCGTGAACATCAAGTTGAAGAAAACGAGCAGAGGGAGCCAGAAAGGGTCCGGCCCGGGCGACGACTAAGGCCGACTGATGGGCGTGCGTGCAAGCTTCAAACGCGAGGTATGATGTCGTCGCAACATCGCTTCCCAGAGCTTTATTGCCTCCGAAATCTGAGCAGTGTGAGGTATGGGATCAACTATCATCGATGGGAACACATGTCCAGTCTTCGAGGTTCATGAGAGGTTGTTTGTCGGGTTGGACTTCAATAACAGTGGCCGGGACGGCAAGGGGAAGGGAGGGTCACTTGAGAGGTTTTGTTTGTAGATCTAGAGGATGAGTAGATTAACCACGAGGAAACGGAGTACAAACCCTGAGTCGTAGAAGGACATGGAAACCCGGGAGACGTTTCACGTTTGAACGAGTGTGTGAGAAAAAAAAAGGAGGGGACGTATTCAGATGTTAATTGATGAATATTATTACTCGTAAATGATGGTGGGAGACTCCAAAGCCATACGTACCCACCTTTTCTAGTCATGGAGTCCACCAGTGGCGAGTTAGCACAAGATGATGGGGGTCACTTGGGAAAATTAAGGGCGGGAATCGAATCAGAGTCGACTCTATTTCTGACTCACCGGACTCTGACGTTGATATCGGATGGATGATGACTGGAAGCCATCGGAGAAATCGTCTATGACACCAAACTTGAAGGTCTGTTCAAAGGTTATGAACTAAGCATGGCTAAAGGGGAATCAACGAACTGACGAAAGAGCCTGAGGGAAGATGACACACTCACCTTAGGGCTGGAAGTGGGCAGATAGATGCCCCTCGTAATGGAGAAACCAGAACCTGGTCTCAGTACTCTGGTAGAATAAGCATCAAGTCGAGTAGCGAGACCTAGATTCGGGCAAAATATATATGCCAAATCTTTACGCTCGTACTTACCCAAGGGGCACCCCAATAGACAGAGTCGGACGCCGAGGAAATGGCGACTCTTGGGAGTCGCGACTCCGAGGTCTGCAAAGCAAATTAGTTAGCAAAGATCAGGAGAACTCAAGAACCAGGAGAAACGTACAACAAAAGGGCTGGAACCACCATCAAAAAGGGGACTCACCTACTAGCAAAGCCTGACGTGGGTTCCAGCCGGAGAGAACGAAAAGCGAATATGGTATTTGCATTCGTGTTTGGTATGGACAGTGGTATTGTCAGGTAATGTTACATTGGCGTCAAAGGAGCGTAGTAGGCTACAGGTTGGTTGTTTAAAGCGAATAGTAGAATTTTTCGTGGAACGAATAGCACGAACATAGCAGAGCACAGGGGAATAAGGTCGGACAGAGGGGGTATCGATGTAAATCAACGAAAACGGAACCGCACCGGAGAAGGGAATAAAGGAAATCAATCGCATACAAGCACATAAAGTAACGAAAGAGATGGAAAATGAAGGAATGAAGATCAAGGAAGAAAGAGGGGGTATAGGATGCCCCAAGTCGGCTGACGACGAGAGGCGTTGGACCAGGATCCTTCACCATCATTTTTGCACCATAACTGAACCCATAAAAAACCGTGGAAACCTACACAACCATATCCATCGGGCCTCCCATTCCACCCATACCCTGCATCCCCATTGCTTGGGGTGGAGGAGTCCCGCCTCCCATGCCACCCATCGAAATTCCTGTTGAGATGGAACATCCGCTCCCTGAGCTTCCGGATCCATCTCTGTCGTCGTCTAATAGATAATTCCTCTCAATCTCGGAAAGGATGCTCAAGAAGTCCCATAAGAAAGCGTGTGCTCTAGCTGCCGATTGAGGTGCTGTCTCTGCCTTGCGGACGGCATCGAGGAGAGTTGAGGCAACGAAGCGAACTTTGTGAACGAGAGACGGGCCGTTTGTGGCTATTGATTGAATCGGAATGCTGCGGAGGCAGCTGTGAGTCACAGGATGGGGAGGGTGGGGAAGGGACATACCTATGCAGGATATTCAAAAGCTCACTCGCGACAGCTTCCCTATCCTCGGCAACCTGCTGTTCATCCAGCGTGCCTTGTAGACTGAGTATCAACTCGTCCCGGTATTGTTCGATTACAAATCTAACCAGTTGCTATACGGCGGCCGCAAATTAAAAAAAACCCCGTCAGGACTCTTCAAAGAAAGGATTCACGTCGTAAATACATACCTGTGTGACATACAAATTTGCCTGCATGACCAAGAAGGGATTTAAGGCATTCGCCCTGCTCGCATTTGGATTGTCAAAGAAGTCTTTGACCTCAGCAAAAGTCGCCTGTCTGAATCCAGGGCCACCGTATTCCGGGCTTGGCTGTCGTGGAGTCGCCCAGTTCACGCGCTTGAGACACAAAGGTTCCGGTGCAAGTGAAAGGGCACCCATGATGCGTTGATGGAGGGATTGCACCTCCTCCAAACGAGCAGTGGCGAATTGACCTTGAGGAGGGGAACGTTTATCGACCCGTATACGGACGAGGATCTCTCCCAGGAGTGCGAAAATCCGGGAGATGTAGTTGAGCCCGCTCACGATAGCCGTCTTGCCGCTCGGCTGGGGCAGGTACGCCGATGGGGTAATGTACTCATCGTCGAGCTCCTTCGGGAAATGCACCGAACAGTCTTCATCCCGTAGACATATCGGCCGGCCTAGTAGAATCGACATAGACTTGTCCGCGCCAAAGAGAAGCCAGAATATCCGTCGACGGACTTCACATTCAATGGGGTCTAGGCCTTCGTAAGAGGACTCTTCGTGCATCCGCAGGGTCACCGCGATGTGAGAGGCTTCGCCGAAAGCTGCATGCTGTGTTGCGTCATGACCTTCGCAGAAGTGGTAGACACAGTCGCTGGGCGAAAGTGAGTAACTGAGCAGAGAACATATGGAAGATCGACACCTACAAGTACCGGATAACGACGTGCATGCTGGTCGGGGGGTCGTAAGTTGCGACAGTGATGTGCCTTGACGCTTCATGGCACGTCTGAGCTAACCGTCTGACGACGGGTCGCTCGAGTGGGAGATACGACCGTGGCACCTGAACGAGCGTACTGGCCACGGTTGACATGACCAGCGCAAAGAACAACGGATCGCGCTCCTCTCTCCGCGCGTGGAGATCAGCCATGAACGACGGCTTATGTACACACGGCGTGAGCGGGTAGACGAAATCGAAAAACAAGGCGATGATGAGACTGATTGTATCACGTGGCGCGATTTCCTCGAGACGATGGGGGGCGTAAAAGTAAGAGAGGGGGGGTAGAGGCGGGGGTACTGCTGAGCGGGGGAACCATTTGGGAGCGTATTCGGAGGTAGTAGACTGCGGTGGATATTCGTCGGGTGATTTGGGGGAGGTATAGTGACTGTAATCTGCTGCTATAGGATATCGAGAGGGGGGAATAGGAATGCGGGGAACCGTAGGATGAATAGCTGGTGGAGATAGAGACTGGGCTGGTGAATTTGGCTCAACATCTGTGGGAGAATCTGCCTGCGGAGGAGGTGACTGTGTTGACTGGACCTGTGGTTGAACCTGTTGTTGATGTTGCTGCTGTGCTGCTGCCTCTTGAAGACGTCTGAGATACAGATTGGGAGGACCACGCTTCTTTGGTTGGTATTCGTACGTGCACGGAATTCCAAGCGTTATACAGTGTTTGCACGACTGTTTCGAGTCTTCTGGATTCTCTCTGGCGCAGCGCACCTTGCGAGCACGACACGCATCGCAGCCTACAAAGAAAAAGAGAAAGAAAAAGAAAGAAAATTAGGGACGTTTTGGAGGACGTCGGAGGTACGCACTCTGACTCTGTCTTCTGTTCATGGTTGAAGGAGAGAGGAAAACATCAAATGGTGAGAATGCGGGGTAGTGAGCGGAGAATCATCGGGGACTCACTTGCGTTTACTTTTAGTCTGTTCTGTTCCTCCCACCAACACTCCAACATTGTCATCCGATGGCGGAGTAGCAGAACTGTTCTCCTTCTTTGTTCGCGACATGGGCATTGAAAAATCAGCTTCAGTCCAGAGAGCCTGTTGGCCTTTTAATCGCGGCTAATCTCTGGCCATGTGCTCATAACTGAAAAACGAAAAAAGCGAAAAAACAAACTAGTTAATTATTTTTATTTTCATGAAACTATTTTATTATGTCTTCCTAACTCGGTTATTTATTTATTTTCAGTATTTGCCTCATAAACTCCATCTCCCGATCTCCTGTGGTACAAACCAGATCCCGGAACACCGCCCGTCCCAACATTACATCTCCCGCTCTCAACGCACAGAACACGAGATACTTTCCCAGACCGACATTCCGAGCAATCCCATGCCCTTGTCCAGGCAGATCTCGCAACAGTTCGTATGCATCTCGTACTGCCTCTTTCTTCCCCCCCGCTTGTTTAATACTACCACGTATCCACATATCCACACCCTTCATGTCCAACCCTAAGTGACCCCATTGGGAGAGGACATCGCGTACGAGTTCCTTGTCGCCGTGAGCTAGACCCCATTTCAACAGGATCCCCAAGGTAACCGTGTCCGGTTGTATTCCACGCGCAACCATCCTATACACCAGTTTTGCAGCGCTCCGTGGCGAGTCCTCCGCGAGAACCGTAAGTGCAGTGTTCATATCGTGCATGTCAGGGACTTCGTTACGTTGGAGTAGTACCTGGAGCCTTTCGTTAGTACCGATCGTCGTAACACAGAGCCACACTTACTTTGAACGCATCAAAGCCTTCCTTGACCTTGCCAACGATGAAGTACGCCCTGGCCAGGCTTGTGATTACCTCATGTTTCGCATCCTCGAGGGGGATGTACACTTCAACGTAAGAGTTGATGATGTGGTCCAGAAACATTCTGAGGTCCTGCTCCCGTTCCCTGTACACTTGAGTATCCAGCAATTCCCCTTCGCAGTCTCCTTCCAGTGGGAGGTCCTTTCCCTCTTCCCTCGTGCCAGAGTGACTGATGACCCCTTTCCTCCCTGCTTTCGCTTCCTGCGTCCTCCTAACACTCTCAAAACACCCAACAGCCCTCGTCAGAACCCCCGGACTCCCTACCACGAGCGCCCGGTCCTTGCCCTTCGAATAACGTGTGTAGAGAACCCTTGTAGCCCCTGCGAAGCCCTGCGACGCAGCCAATGCTATAAACTCCGCCCGGTTAGGCGCTGGGAGGAATATCGGGGGTGGCGGAGGTACCCCACTTGGCTCTGTATTGAAAGGTTGGGTCGTCGACGGAATTCCGGCGACCTCACAGGCCAACTCCCTCGCCAACCACGACTGCGCTCCTCCCGTCACTTTAATCGCGTGAGGAGAAGCCTCCGGCCTTGCTCCAACACCATCCTCGACGATCGCCTTGAACATCCAAAGAACTACTTGTCCTGGAGGTCCCGCAAGTCGCCTTCCTTGGGGCTGTGGGGCTTGGATTTCGGAGTGCCCGTAACCTCTCGTAAAGGCGTACAAACCGACACAGTCATTCGTAAACCTGTTCTGCATGCCTACTATGTAACAGGTCCGGATAAGTCCTTCTAGGCCAACGTCCTCGACTCCCACGCCCTCGATCTCCTGAGCCGCAAGGGTACAGAGTCGCTTGATCAACCCGACGCAAGCACGAAACTCCGACGGACGAGGCGACACGAGCGACGCGTATAACACGTCTTGGGTGAGTGGAATGAGGTCAACCAGGGAGGTGTCGATAGAAGACGACCATTCCTCAGAATGAGGGGATCCCAACGTAGCGAAGCGAGAACGGGTCAAGGACGGTGCCAAGGGTATCAACATCGCATCCAACACTTTCATTCCCAGCATCCTAAAGTCCCATCTCACGCACGCACGCGCAAGGGTCATCGAGAGTATGGTCCGAAGCCTCTCTTGCTGTTGTTCCTCATCGGCGGACGATTCGGATTCTGGCATCGAGTAGACGGCTTCGACGGGTACCCAGCCAACCTGGAGGAGCTGAGAGAAGAGGTCGATCGCCTCTTTTGGGACTCTCGATTCTTCCCCTGATACAGGTCGTAGCTGTAACAGTCGTCTCAAGACCATGAAAGCGACATATACTGCGTCGGGGGCACCCTTCTTGTTGATGTCGGCGTGTTCAGAAAGTGGTAAATCCACCATGTGCCGTAGGACGCGAGGATATACGAGTCGAAGTAATGCTAGGTCGGTTTCCTCGACTCCTTCCTCTACAAGGTTTTGGGTCTCGTCTGTAAAGTCTTTCGTCATCGGGGTTGCTCGGGCACTTTTCTCCCCAGGATCAGAGTATGCCTCCTTCGGATGAAGCCTTGTGCAGAGTTGCACAACCAACCACCGAAACCGCCGATGCGGCAGGGAGTCGATCCATGTCCTTGTTCCGTACGGGTCATTAGAGGAAAAGGAAGTTGAAGTGGTAGTTGAAGTGGACCGCAAAGTGACTGTAAAGGTAGAGGAAAGCGCCTGAAGGATACCTAACGCCGTTTTGCCCCACAGACGCGACAAGTCAAGTGAGAAGACAAGGTGATGGAGGAAAGTATGTGTCGAGGTGTAGATATCCGGGTTGACAGCCTGTGAAGGACGGGATGAGGACGTAGAAAAGGCGCCTGAGAATGATTGGGACGAGGAGAAGGAGGAAGAGGGGGACTCGAGAGGCGGGAGGTCAAGGTGGGGTGGGATATTTAGCTGCATGTCCGGGATTGAGTTCATATTCAGTTGCGGTAGAACACCATCTTTCGGAAGTTCCTCGTATCCCGGCGCATGATAAAGTGGAGCAGATGCAGTTGAGTCCGTCGACAGAGAGGAAGAAATAGAGGGCGTATCCTCGGTCACGGTTGCTAACAATGGGTTCGGAGAATACTGGAGCTCTTCTTGCATCCCGAGCAACGGTAACTCTAAGACATCCCAGATCAACCAGTTAAGCGCTCTATCGTTCTTCGCCTGCCAGGCTTCAGTTATGAGGCTATGGTAGTCTTGGAGTGTCATGGTGAAATGCTCTGTTTTTTCGGGTTCGGATGCTTTTTCTTTGCCCTTGTCGCGTTTCACGGACCTCTGAGTTCTCTTCGCTTTGGATTTCCCGAATACTGTTGGATCCTGAGTACTGAAATTTCCGGATGCCCTCCTCTTCTCACTTGTGTCCCCACGACGCCTCAAGTACTCTTCGAGCGTGACGCGTGCTTCATCTAAGGATGACCTGGACGGAATGGTCACCTTTTCCTTCCCTTCTTTCCCCTTCCCTTTCCATATCCATGCTCCTTTTCCTGTTCTAGATTTGGAGTTCGGGGAAGATCGCAAAGGTTCGGAATGTTTTGACGCGGATGGCCCAGGTTCAGGAAAGGAAGCTTGTATAGGCATGTATCTAGCTCGAGTACTAGCATATCGTGATTGTTGAACATAACGGGAATTCGCGGTGTTGGTGGTGACTTTCGGTTTCGAATGTTGTCTGACACGAGGTCTAGCCCTCGTCGCGGTCGCAGTTGTTGCAATGGATATGAGCGAAGCCAATTCTGTAGGAATATTCCCGTATGTAGTCGAGTTTGTGGAAGATGAGTATATCTGGCTCAGCAGAGTACGACGGCAGGTGAACATTCGCGTTTATTCCGAAGGCCTGTTGCATGCCATTGCCATTTGACCTTGGTCAGCCAATCTAAAGACACAACGGTAGAGACAGGAACGCACCGCATACCTCCCTCTAATGTTCAATCTTTGAATGGTCTTTGAATTCAATTCCCCTAGCTGTTCTCCGGAATTTTGACGACAAGACGACGAGACGACCGTAATTGACGCGAGGTGCAAGTACGGAAAATTTTCCGACATTTCCATGGCACGGGCCAGGCAGGATAGGCGTGAGAGTTACCTTCCTCCTTCGGTATGCTTGACTCACAATTACGCCCACTGCAGCTAGTCAAACCCTCTTCTGAACGTTTGAACTGCAACGCAAGCTCTGTTATCACGAAAATGTTTATCATCGACTTCTGCTCTGCAAGCAAGCTGCAATTTCTTCAAATATCGAAGCTGGGCCTCTGTAACACCGGTAGAAACGCGAACTACTTGAACAACAAGACTTGAGGCTCATCAAGACTTCCTGGCACGGCGTGGGTTCAAAACCTTAGGAAAGCCTCATTCCGGTTCATTGCACAGTTCCATGGGCAGGCTGCCATTCTTATACTTGCCGAATGCGTCATTCCGCTTGCCCTCGCCCTGACTCTCACCACTACAAGTTAGTAGTCGTCCTCAAAGGGTACAAGAGAATGCAGGAATGCGACCGATGCGAACATGGGGAAGAACAGTCTTCCTATTCTCGCGTTCTGATACAAATCATACGCACGGAACTCGGATTGAGCACATACAAGGTACACGGGCTCTATCGAGACTTGTAAGCCAAGTCGGGGGTTCTAATCATCTCTTGGACGTCCTTTGTTAGGTACAGCACGAACTCCAACCAATGCGAGCGCGAGTACATATCAGGACTCGAAACTTCCTCTTTCGTATCGTCAATTTATCGTGCCTGTGCCATGGGCAGGTTAGTTCTACTTTCTCTTCGTCAAGTCCGTTGAATTGAAAAAGTTTCATCGGGTCTCATATGGCTCAAACACGCAGAACCATGAGAGTGCAGCACCGATACTGACCGACACTCGAAGTACCTGACTTTGGGCACTCTCAGAACGAGTGTAGGGCGAGCCTCATGAATGTATACGTTGTCTGGCTTGTTCTCGCGATCTGGACGTATGCCCAAGTCTCAATACTCTTTCCCAGACCTGCAATTGAACCAGAAATCTCCTTCGTAAGGGAGCTCGTCGATTATGAGCTGTCATACTGTCCCAAATTTTCCGCGGAAACTTCTGTACGGTTTGGTCTCTGAGTCTCATGCCCAGGTACAACGAGGTCCCCTCTCGTTCAGCACCTCGAATGAATGTATCTCGAGGAGCGTCGCCTAGGAGTCCGATTACCACCAACGCAGTTGCTCTATTATCTCCCTTCCCCTCCGAAATTCTCCGCCGCCCAGCTCTGACGCTCACAAGGTACCCCTAGACTTGATGGAGCACAGTATTCATACGCGGCATGGATCCAAAGGTTCGACATTTGGGCCCCATGGTCAACTTTGACCATCTCACAAAATCGAGTCCTTCCTTCATGCTATCTTTTGGATATAAATATCGATCACTTCCTGGACCTCAAGTACGGACACATCGATTCATGTCCACAAGGCTTCAGATCACTGCGCTGAAGCAGCCGCACCTTCATCAGTTGACAGTCTGAATCTCTTTTCCACCTAGTGAATAAACATTGAAAGCGGGATGAAAACAGGCTTACAGCTCACCGGGTGCTGTTGGACATTCGAACCATTGATGGATCTCTGCATCGAAGTTCCTTGGATCGGATATTTCCCCCCGCAGCACCCAGCACAGTAAGTCCCGATTTGTTGTTCAATGGAAGTCTTGCAAATTGATAAACGGTTACATTTGGAGGGTTTGTTTACAGATCCCTATCGTTCTGATAAACGATGTCTTGATTCATCCACTCCTTCTCTTTTTTTGCTGCCGTTCAGGACCAGGACCATGAAAGGGCTAGTGCGTGCGTCCCTTCTTTCTCTCCCACTCTGGTTTATCAAGTTTGAATGGGAGTACACAGGAACGGACCCTTTTCATCGTCTTCACCCTCTCGTAGTTATCTTATTTTCTATTTTCTCATCGATCTCTCCCACCTTCTCTTTGTCATGCGGTGGCGACATCAGGATTTTTTCTTCTCTTGGACTCCAGGTCGAAGTCGGAGCAGCCGTATTACTGGCCTTGCCGCACAAGATCCCTGCAGTAATCGGAAAATCCAAGGTCCCAAACTACTCTTACGGCAGACTTATTTTACTCGACTCGGTGTATACTATGATGGAGTTACAAGCTGTGGTCGTAAGCTACGATTGTTTTTTTCATGATGTCGGTAGTAATTCACCATCCACAGCCGTAACCGCACAACACGCTTTCAAATAAGGATAAGTAGGTCTCTGGCAATACTCCATTGATGCACAACGAGTTGTCCGCGCCATGTTTTGCGGTCCGACTCGGGCTCGGAAAATTGAACAGACGTTTCCAATGCCATTTCCCCTCAGACTTTTTGCGGCTTACGGTAGTACCTGACGTCATGACGATAGTTCATGTCCTGAATGTCATGAAAATTAATGAAGATGGACGACCTCGGTGAATCCCACTCAATGGATCGTCCCACGGAGATGGGTACCAGATCTGTCGACCTTTCTACCTCGCCGCCGGCGCGAAAGCTGGTGAAGTCTTCGAGAACCTCACGCCAAGCCACAACCGAGTCCGGCATGGCAAGAAAAGAGTCCTCGGGATGAAGATTACCTGGCTCAACTCGGCTCGATGAGTCGATACGTGCCTTCATTACAGGGGCACGGGCAGGTCTGCACAGTTTCCATGCAGCGTCCGGTAGTAACACCTCAGTTTTTAGGGCCGCCGGCCCTTCAACGTTTCAACCTTCAAGCTTCGAGCTCAACGTTATGCAGGCCCAGGTCCCAATAAACGACCCTCGATGAATATAGTAAACCCGAGCCGTAAAGTGAGTTTCATGTCGATCATCCTTTTAGCAACTCTCTGACTTGATGTACGAGGATGACAATGCTGGCAGCGGTTCCCTGTATCAGACATTTCTATAGTGCAGGTCTTTACCATCGACAAATAATTTCTCGAACCAGGATGATCCACGGGTACCAATGTACGTCCGCGTTGCGATTCGGAGGTGATAGGCCCAAGGAAATTGGCGATTTTTTTTTCATGGTGATCAACATGCCGATACTCAAGATCTTGAAAATTGTTTGAATCATTGAAATTCATTGAATGGCATTGGAAACCATGCTCATCACTCGACAAAGGGCTTTCAGGGCTACATATCCTCCGCCACCATGGTTACTACTTTGTACCTCAAAAGGGGGCTCAAGCTCGAGTTTAGCCGACTTAACCACGCCACGGTGGTACCACTCTCAAGATTGGAAGTCACGACTCAAACGAGCACTCCCGTCGTCTTTCGTAAATCACGACCATCACCGCCACAAGAATCTGTAGGAATCTGGCCCCGTGGTTGCTTGTTTCACACCCACGCGTGTAATGCTGTGGAACGTCAAAGCTGTCGTGAGCGCTCGGTCCCCGAAAGGAGCGGGCAGCTATGGACGCGCACTGAGCAGGGGAATTACCGTTTGGTTGCTATTGGGCATGGCTTCTGGGGTGGGCCTTTCAATAAGGAAGGGCTAGAAGGTATTCTGCCCAAGAGATTGCCATCGGCGGACTTCGCCACTCCGACTCACGCAGTACGACCAGGGGCTAACAGAAGGGCCCCATCGTCCTGACCCATGATAGGCTGAAGAAGAATGACCACGATGGCTTCGCCTCTGCTCAAATCATGACAGGACTTTCGGGACTTGCATTATGGGAACGTGTGCCGATGCTGTCGTTGGTATGGTTTGAACCCCTTGTGCAGGAACGTAAAGTCATCACAAAGGTCAGCTCTCGTGAATACAATTCGAACACATTCTATTGAACATGACAGTAGCAGACAGAATTTTCCCAGATAGTCTCCGCCACTGACATGAACACGTCTCATCACGGTGCATTACTGAGCCTGCAAACGACATCCCTGCTCAGAACGTCTCAGGAAGGGATGGAAAGCGAGGTTTGAAGGCGTTCACATTGGCCTCCATGCAGCCCTGCAGTGCCAGAGGCGCAGATGGGGCACTTTCGGGTTTTCGGACTTTGCGTCCCGCAACTTCTGGAACTGAACCTTAAAGCCACCAGCATTCTATTTTGGTACCGTGAACTTTTTCTCCCACTCATACAGCACGGAGAATACTCGACTGATTGAAGCTGATCTCAGGCTGACAATGACGACTCATGACAATCTCAATCATTTCTCTCGACCTTGAGATCTTGGTGGCACGCACAAGCACGCCTGACCTGAGGTTGGAATGCCGACGGCCCACTGATCCTTTTAGCTACCTGAATAGGACTGATCACTTTGCCTGGGACGAGGTAGGTTGGTCGTTCAGGAAAATATTCGGACAGCGTACGACGTTGGACGCGGACTTCTTCTGGGATGTCAGTTGGGTGCCGATAATAGCCTCCAAACTATTGCTGCTGGGACTGGATCGCCTCGTATTACAGCTGAATAGCTACGAGGCTGAATTGATTGTCCAGGCTTAAACTAATCAATCCTAAATGCCGCCCCAGAGAAAATCAGATCTCATTGCCAGCGCGCCATTGTATTCTTTGGCAAGTCCCCGTTAGAGGCCCACCCAGGCTCGGTATCTCTATCGGCACCTCGAGTGACTTGGCATAATGCTGTCACCTTCGTCCAGTTCTCAATTGCCGAGTGCACATACGCGGACTCATACACATGCTTCTTTTAGCACGACTCTCCAGAGTTTCAATCGATATCGCCAAAAAAGGAATCACGACACCTCAGTAGCATTATTACCATTTTTAAGTCCTCCATATACCTATCCACCTCAGACCCTGCATAGAATATCAATCCTTACTTGACCTAGTACTTACCGGGACTCCCCTTGGACTGAGTTCGGATTTTCCCGCGTTTCTTCGCTTCAGTAAACGCTCTTCCTGTTTCCCAGTGGCTGCTACCCGGTCCTCCCCCATCGCAACCCTCCTTCATTGCAACTCTAGCCTTCAAAGCCTACAAGACTATTGTTCCTCCGCCTCCTTTATTCCGCCTACTCCATGCAGTTATGCCCAATGCCCGCTACACCCTATATCCCGTATGTAGAAGACGTAATGGTCATCATGCGGGTGTTCAACATACCGTCCCGTCCGACCCGACCAACATACCGTCGACGGGCCTCCACACGTAAAAACATCTATGTACTCCCTGTACTCCCTTCGAAGCCAAAAAGCACGCACCGGACCACGGGATTTGGGCCGAGTTAACCTTTAACGTTGAATGGCTCATCGACACGGTCGACAATGGCAATTCTTCTCGAACTTCTGTGTCAGTTACCCCAGATGCCCCTAGACCCCAGATTGTGACGTAGGAGGTTTCACCGAAGTATTAAGGGAATTTGCGAATGTGTTGCCCTGAAATCGGTAGCACGTTGTGGCACGTCCGATCCGGATGATCGCCTGAGTCAACAGCCACCGGGTGTTTGTATATGACTTTTGGAAGGTGAATAACCTCGTGCAGGGAGGGACAAAGCGTGTGCTTAGTCTCGACTCTGGCCGAATCGGTGTTAGTAGTCGCCTAAGCTCAACCTCGAGAAAGGTATAACGATCTTCTTGGGCCCAAGGCTCAAAAGCCACCCTCACATTCACAATGGCGGAAGTTCCCTCGATACGTCGGACTCGAACTGCATCCTTATACAGTCCCACTAACAAAATGATATCAGATGGCAGATGGAACTTGGGAGGAGGCCCACAACTCTGTCTCCGGTCGTTTATCGGAGGTTCCTTGGATTGTTTTTCCGAGTCCTATGCCCACGGTCTGCTTCTGAGGTTCTTCCCCTATTTTCTGGCGAACCAAGGCTGCAAGGAGCGCTCGCGGGGTAATCATGAATGTTGATGGACTTCTTCGGTTCTGAGGTGGCGGCACGAATGCTACGCGACCTCGAGTGGCCAGGAAAAGTAAGTGGTTGAATGGATCAACATTCAGTGAAGCCAAGTGGGGGGGGGTCGTTGAGATCCAACACTGTTTAGCTTGTTTAGCTATGTGTCTACCAAACTTCCTCGAGTGCCACCGCTGGTCTCCAAGCCACTGAAGTAGGTTCGTGTCCGATCGGGCTGGCGACCACGATGGACTCAGACGAGGATTAACTCTAAGTTACGTTGAAGCCACCGTTGCCCGTCACTGGCAACAAAGTCAATCTCGAAGGTCCTTCAGCCAATCATGGACGGATCTTCTCTGCTATGTTATTTATATCCTGCTAACCACATAACAAGTCCTCTGCTAAGTGTTAAGTCCTCGAGCACGGGACACGGACATAGCAAACGTACAAGAACCCTAGCAAACGTCCCACGAAACTCGTAAAAGGATCGACGACGTTCGGTCGAGGGCGATTCGGTGGCTTTAAGAAACCACCCGAACCGGATCGAAGTTTGCTCGTTCCTATCATTTGGGGGAGCCGTCGCGTGCGTTTGCACCCAAGGTTTAATGTGTTTCTATGTTCCATTCTTCCTCATTTCCATTTCGACCCGCCCCTTCTTTTATTAAACCATTGGGATTCCAGACCATCAATAGGGTAGAGCTTTACAAAATGCCTCGATGGAATGATCATGGTAGTTTTAGGTGTGGTCGCGACCCGGCCTATGAATTCACAATGGAAACTCGATTCTGTGTCACTTGAGCACTTGAACATTATGGGAGAAGACCAGGTAGAATATTCGGTTTTTGCACAATACATACCCGAAAAGGAATATGACAGTTGCCAACAAACTCTGCCATACGGTGGACGGTAACGGGAACGGTATCAGAAGTTACTTTGATCACGCTCAGAAGAGGCGTTTGAGAGCCCTGATTCTGGAGTGGAGTACTGGGGAAAGAGACTATGCAAGATCCGAACCTACCATTGCCAAAAGTCTATGGCACGTTTAACGGGGGCCGCGCTGCCTTGGGCGATCAGGGTAAAGTCTGAGCACGACTCGGTGAGTGAGGGAATACTGAAACGCGGGAGCAATCGCAGAAAATCGAGGTGTAAGTAGAGATCGAGTGGCCTTTGCACTTGTCTATCAAGGCTTAACGTTATATAACTTTGAACTTGAGGCGTCGACGATTACGCACTCGGAGGTGAGAAAGAAGCGGGTAGAAAACCGGAGTTAGAGCGCGACTAACTCCGCGTGCCAGACTCGAGCGTTAATTAAACCCTGGGCGCCTAATGTACACTGGTGTGCACGAACCGACCCAAGTCCAAGATCCATCAAAATAAATCGTTGGAAGTCAGAAGCTGACGCATAGCTCTACTCAACGCTCGTGATACTTCCGGATTTGGTGTCCAGACTAGCCCTCCCATCTTCACTCCCGCCTGAGTCATGGTCTCTAGTCTGATTGTCATCTGCGATGTCGCCAGGCCTTGGTGTGCTCGTTCTTCTACTTTGAGTCATTGCGGAGAAAGAGCTCGTTCTGTGAAAGACAGACGTCCCGTTGAATATTGACGGTGAACGCGAGCCAGAACCTTACAGAGAAAGAGAAAACACGGCAGCTGTATTAGTGACGGCAAGACAACTATGATGTATAGGTAGTCCCAGTACCAAGAAAGCTTCGCGCAGAGCCGATGGGCGTAGGTGCTTTTATTGAAGTCGTTCTAGGAGGGGGAGTGCCCTGCACTGTTTGGGTACGAGGATCCCTTTCAAGAACCGGTGTTGTTCCACCATCTTCCTCAGTCTCCGTTATGGAGTCAAAGTTAGTATGTGACCTCGCCTCATACATCGACTGTGCCTCCTGTGACTCCCGATGCCATTGTTCTTCCTGTTCTTGTTGACGGCGCCATTCAGCCAGTTGAGTTGGACTGTACTCTCCCTCGTCGCGGCCGGCATGTAGGTCAGCGGGAACAAAAAGTTCTTGTTGTTCATATTCATCAGGATTCTCTTCCGCTAGTTCCGGTGGGAGCGTGTGTTCACCAGTCTGGGCTGGTATACGATGAAGTAAACCGTAGCTATGTTGAATGATGTGAGCTAACGCAATGAAGGACGCGTTTCACTATCACGCACCCAAAAACGCATCCAAGCAACCCTTCGCCACCCCAGTGCCGATTCGGTACCAATACGACTTCACGGAGTGTACTGTGAACGTTATCGCGGTGTCAGTAAAAGACCAATTGCTGTTCGGGTACAGAGTCACATACTCGAAGTCGTGAGAGTAAACATAGACTCTCAGAGGCTTATCCACATGCTGACCATTCACCAACGCGGTCAAATTTAAAATTCATCAGTATGGCTGCACCACATACCGTTTCGACCAGATCATAAAAGTCGTTTTCGGCACTAAGAACGCCTCCAGACCACCCGGTGATGTAATCTCCGTAGGGCACGAGTCCTGCACTTTCTGCTGGACTGCCTTCCAGGACGTCCAGCACATGCCATACGTTATCCAGAGCGAACTCTGGTTCACACATCCGCATGCTGAGGCCCAACAAGGATGGTTTGCGATTTGTGTCTACTTGTGGACTCAAAGGTTGCGACCATTCTCGTGAAGGAACAATTGGAACGACTGGTTTGTGAGGAGCAAAATGAGTGGAATAAAGTTGATGGACGAATCTGACGCACCCCGCGTTTCCTGGTTCTTACTACTCCAAATGATGAGATTCAACACGCGTCCTTCGTGACTTTCCACAATCTTCTCCAATTCCGATGCGTTAAAAATACTGGAGTTGGCTGATGTCGAGGATGATATTGAAGGATCGTCAAAACCAACAATAAAATCGAAAAACGGTTCGATGGATGCTTGAGAGGCGGGCGAGGATGGGGTGACTCGAAGAACGTGGAGAGCGCGAGAGGGTGGATGGTGGCCTTCTTGAGATGTTGATTGACTCGCACCCATGATACAGAGAGATTGAACTTGTGTTTTGGGTTGGCTTAGGGTCAGCACTCGTCAACGCGAGGTGGAACCAAGATGCATTGAACAGTGCGACACGTGGAGGCGGTTAGGGGCGTACCACAGATAATTAGGCGCCATAGGCGCTTATCTTGGTCTTTTCACTACTGCCACCATGGGACGCAGCTGAACCAAAGGTCAAGAGTACGTTCGACCTCCCGTTGTCCTCACGGAAACCGCGTTTTTGGCCTTTTTTCTAGTTTTTTTTTTGACTCTCTAACCTTGAAAGTTAACGCCCATGTGCTCTCCCTCGACGTCCTCACAGGCGGTCCGTTCCTGCGGACCGCTAGATATTTTCGGGACTATCCCTGACTATTCTCGCTGCTACCCGAACCTGTTTTTGTGTCTACCTATGGCGCGTTTCTCCCTGGCCCATATCGTCATCGGTCTAATGCTCATTTCTTCTATACCGATGGATACGGTCTCCAAAGTCAAAATGATGTCCAAACTCACACAGATCGCGTTTCTTCCAGCTGTGTGACCTTGACAACCATATGCTCTCGCCAAAGTGACGGTCCGTTGCTGGCCGTTAAATGATCTCGGAGCTATCCCTGACTATCTTCGCATATTTTCGAGGCTGCTTCACGCCTACTTCACGCCTAAAATTAGTGACAGTACCGTATAAAAAATGGGCCGTTCAAGTGAGCTCGAACCTCGATAACCTCATCCTTTGGGCCCACGATGCTGTCACTGTTGCGGTTCGTTGCCACCGGTTTGCTTTTCATCCCCTCTGTTTTTGCAGCCTTTGGAGTCACGACTTCCGGAAACAACTTGTTAGTGGATTCTGGTGCCGGTTTGGTTACTACCAGTAAGTGAATCCCATTACTTGTGGGGTTACCCTAGCACACCACCAATCCTCTAGTCAACAAGGCCAACGGTGACATTACCTCGCTCAACTTCAACGGGAAACAATTGCAGGATCAGAGCAAATTCACGCAACTTAGCTCTGGTTTGGGATCGGCAACCGTAACGTCTTCCGTGGCCAACAACATTGCCATAATCACAATCAAGACAAGTACCATAGTAAGCCGCCTTCAATCGCTCTTCTTGGTTCTTCGCACATGAAGCGTTCTTCAAAGACCCATTACTATATCGTTCGTTCTGGCACAAACACTCTCTACATTGGTACCTTTGCCTCTGCTGAGCCCGACGTCGGAGAGCTTCGTTTCATCGCGCGTCTGAATAAGGCTAGCTTACCCAACGGCATTCCCGAGGCAGAGGTCAACGGTTCGTGCTCAATAGTCCTATTATCGGAAGAATTTTCCCTCAAATCTGGAACTTCACACAGGTGGAACTGCCATTGAAGGAAGCGATGTCTTTACGATCAATGGACAAACCAGGTCAAAGTTCTATTCAAGTGTGAGTGGTGTCGGTGTAACCTCGAGCTCCATGACTTTAACTGTTGTGTAGGTACCATTCATCCGAGACCAGGTGCACGGTGTCACCGGCAGCGGTGTGGGTGCCTATGTCATCATCCCAGGAATCGGATACGAGACTTCATCTGGGGGACCGTTCTTCCGTGGTAGGTACCTTATTATTGAAGGAAATCAAAGAACTTTAGTAAAGGTGTTTCTCAATCCGACAGACATCAACAACCAAGGCAGCGCACAGCAAGAGGTCTACTTCTATATGAACTCCAATCACGAACAGACAGAGAGTTACCGGACTGGATTCTTTGGCCCGTGAGTTGCCCTCGATCTCGAGGGGACACTTCCGGTACTCACTTGCCCTTCAAGATACGCACTGGCTATCACTAGCGGCTCTGCACCTTCCGGAAACCTCGACACCAGCTTCATGGACAGCCTCGGCCTTCAAGGATACGTCCCAGCCTCAGGACGTGGTACAGCTTCCGGAACGTACTCGGGCACGGCCTCCGGACTTGCAGTCACTATCGGTTTCAAGGTAAGACTAGCTAAGATTGGGAGCCGACGAAATTTGTACAACCTAACGCGCTCTTACAGAACTCTGCCGCGCAATACTGGGCCACTGGCTCGGGGTATGTGCCCAAGTTTTCTCTGTTCGACCATACACAGGTTTTGATGCCTTAGTCGTTTCCTCTTAGTGGCTCCTTCTCCCGCCCCTCGATGAAGCCCGGTACATACGGCGTGACTCTGTTCGAAGGCGAGCTGGAAGTTGGAACAGGCTCCGTTACCATCAGTGCTGGCAAAACGTCCACGGTCAGTTTAAGCTCGAGCATCAGTCGACCCAGCACAATCTGGAGCATTGGAACCTGTGATGGAACGCCCGCAGGAGTGAGTTGCTCGGACAGAAAAGCATCTTACGTCGCACTGACAGGCTCCACCTGATAGTTACTCAACGCTGACAAGATTGAAAAGATGCACCCGTGAGTGCACAGTCGTGCTTCGGTGGATCACGATATATTAATGTCGAGGTTAGGTCTGACAGCAGAATGGGCAAATGGGGCCCCATCACGTTTACGGTGGGCTCAAGCGCGGCGTCTTCATTCCCAATGGCACAATTCAAAAGCGTAAGACTCATGCTGGCCGCTTTAGATCAATGGAACTGACAGCATGGGGGCTGTAGGTCAACAATCCGACTACCCTCAAGTGGACCGCGAGCTCTTCGCAAATCGGTACGTGATGGCATTTCTATCCCAACTACACAACTGCTTATGGAGATGTTCAGGTGCACGAACTCTCCGAATTAGAACGACTGAGTCTTTCGCTGGAGGAAGGCCCCAGGTCACAGTTAACTCCTGGACGTCTTCACAACCCGCAGGTATGAATATAGTTCTCCTGAAAAGAAACGTGAGGCTAATGCCGCCACCGAAACTAGCGCCCACAAAGATTGATTCGAGAGGGTGAACCAAGATATTCATATTGAACCATGCACAACTCGTACTTACTCTCTTCCTCCAGCGTCACCCGCGGAACTTGGCGTGGACTTAACCAAGTTTGTAAGTATCTTAATTCCTCGAATGGAAGCAAATCGGCTGAACACCTGCCCAGACGACTTTGCGATCCCTGCTGGTACTCTGACGGCTTCCTCAAACACTATCACCATCTCCACTATCAGCGGAAGTGATGGGGACACATTCCTAAGCCCAAACTTTGTTTACGATTGCGTCCAGTTATTCTAAGTTTCCTCCGAATCGTCGAAACATACGTAACAGGCGTACATCCCATAGTGGCGAGTTATCAACAGTACATCAAATGTTACTTTTTAGCCAACATCTTCCGGAAGTCATCTTGTCCCTTGCCACCACTAGAGGGAGCAGGATTAGACTGACTTGCGCTTGTCCGAGCTTGAGAGGGGGAATCCTGCGCAATCGGTGCGACCAACTTGCGCTTGTGGCCTATACCAGCTTTGGGACGAGCCGCAGCGGTTCTCGGAACGAATGCGTTAGATGTGCTTGCGGGACTGGTCTCTTCCGTGAACGCCAGGGTATTTCCGTTGAAGACCAATGGCTCCGTGCGGAGTAGAAGCTTTCCTGCTTCCTGTGGGTTGTATGGGTCATCAGCCGACTCGCGCAAGGAAAGAAGGGTTTGTGTTACATACAGCAGCGTTTTCAAGTTCGAGCACAGCTTCCCCCTTTCCTTCAAACACCTCCAGTCGTTTGACTGCCGCAATCTTCTCAATCGCTTGTTGGAGGAGTCCCTCCTGAGTTGACGGAGGAACATTTGCAATTCGGATTGATCGGCTTTGGACTTCGGCTTTACGACCGAGGCCAGTCGCCTTGTCGAATTTACTAAAGAGTTGGTTTCAGCAGGCTGGAAAGCCGTGAATGACATCGAGAACCTACTTGTTCCTGCCTTTGACTCGTGGATCCGCAAGCGTGACCGCGATACGGCGATTTTTGAGGTCTTGATTGTTGGCCTCAAGAGCTTTTTGAGCGTCACTCTGTAGATGGATGTCAGACGTCTCGTGGAGTTGAAACAGTAACGCTATGTACCGTATCCTCAAACTCGACAAACGCAAAGCCCTTGGAGTTGTTGTTGTCGTCTGTGGCCAATCGCACTTCTTTGATAGGACCGTACTGAAGGTGATAATGAGAAGTGAGGACCGTCAAAGTCAAGGCCAATAATTACCCGTCCAAAGAATTTCTCCAAATCTGCTTTGGTCGTCGACTTGTTCAGCCCCGCGACGTAGACCTCCCGGTCAGCAGCATCGTGATCCGTCCTTTCCCTCTTGCGCTCGGGATTCGATATAAATACGTTCATCCGAATACCAGGTTCTAGTTCGCGTTCATGTAACTCCAGAGCACTTTTTGCAGAAGCTGGGGATGTGTATTGAAGGTAGCAAAAACGCCTTGTATTCTTGTACTTCTTGCTCGGCCAACGGACGTCAAAGATGGTCCCATACTGACGCAAGTAGTGAGAAAGGCAGAACCATCACACAGATACCCTCTCCTCACCTTGCCAAAGAGATTCCTGATATACGCATCGTCAGCCGTTTCGGGGAAATTGGTGATATACAACGTTGATTGCCACGCGAGGTGCACAGCAATCTCGTCTCCTCTTATCCGCTTCTTGTCTTTCGTCAGAGCAGCAGGGACCGAATCCTATGGGATACCATGAGAGGCTGTCGGGTGGAATCGAAGGGAACCTTTACCCTGTCAAGGAATTCCACAGTAGCGACTGTAGAGTTGAGTAGATGAGTGATTTTGGTCTCCCTGACTTTCCCGCACTAAAGAGATGATCAGCAATATGAACCAAGCCGCAACAAGACATAGACCCACGTCTTTGAACAGATTAATCAATTCCTCGTCGGTCACGTCGTTATTAAGATCTGAGACAAACACGGTGGAGTTTTCGCGATCTCTGCGACAGGATAAGGACGAGGTTGGTCAAAGTTGGTCAAAGGAAGGGAAGAAGTAAATACCGACCTCTTCAAGGGTGGGGGTTTATCTGGATATAAGCTCTGAGCATCCCATCAAGGTCGACACGACGGCGCTCTCGACGTACCTTGGCGTGCCCGCTTCTGACCGTTGGCACCTAGATCATCTTCAGCTGGTCGCTTTTTACTGCGGTCTCCCCCGTTATCGTTGGAATCGACGTCCATGGCGTCCTCATTCGCCACCTCCGGTACGGGAGCTTCGACAACCGGTACAGAAGCTTGTTGTTCTGCAGCCATTTGCATAGCTTGCATCGAAGCCTTTTCTGCTTCCTGGGTAATTCGGTGAGAAGTTGCGACATGAACTTCGTGACTTCGTAACAAGATTCGGCCTACCTTTGCACGCCTTACATTGACCTGATACTGTGCCTTCTCGATCTTTTCCATGCAAGCTTGTATCTCGTCTACCGTACCATGAAGGTGTTCAAAACCTAGCCATGCTTCCCAGATGGCTTCTGGCCAATCGATATTTTTCATGGAGATATCGCTGAAAATTTGCCTTGCTTCGTCGACCTGTTCCGCCTTTCTAACGTTTCGGGTAAACGGGAGGAGAGCAAGGGAGCAATGAAAAGCGGTCTCACATGAGTACATCGGTGTATGCAGTCCAGGCAAGATAGCTTTGCTTATAGAACTTTGTTGCGCTCTGCCAAACTCCGATAGCACCGTCAAGGGTCTCCGCAATCCGATACTACAATCGTTCAGTTATGATTGGACCATGAGCATGAGCAATGGACAGGAATACACACGATCTCAGAGAGGAATCTTTCCAGCCGTAACCTTGAGTCGCCGGAACTGGATGCTAATAGGGTTAGAAAACGTCAATTGACGCCGGATCTGAAGAGGGGCAACCCCACCTTGGCGAACAAGCTCAATTCCGCTCTCAACATTGCTGATCAGCGTCGGTAGAGTCTCATCGTCTGGGCATCCGGTAAAATAAGTTCTCCTATGACTTGTGGAGGGTCAAAAAACCTTACCTGAAGTGCCAGAGTCGATACGCCGCTTTTCATAGCCGGCCCGAGCAAGCACAACAGGTATGAGTTGCTCAACGTCAGATTGGAGCAAGTTCACGCTGAAGGCCCTCGCGTAGACATCTAGTGTGGAGTATGTCAGTACGCGATACAGGGCAGAACGATTTGCGGTACCAGGAATGTTGTCGTTACCCAGATCCACCGTCTGTGCGTCGGCTCCTTCCTACGGGCCGAATGAGACCTTATCTGCACTAGGTTGCTGTAGACCCACCAAAAAGCGGACGTATCGAGCCCATACTTCTCCGGAACCGGGAACACTTCGTACTGCCCTTCTCAGTGCTTGTAGTTGAGTGGGATCCTCCGCGTTGTTGATTCGCTGGTTGAATGATTCAATCGAGCAAGTTGTAGATGATGTTGGCTTGAGAAGAGAACTTACCAGGGCATCCAGATAGCCGCACCAAAATGCCCGCAACGCAAGCTCTGCTCCAGCCTCTTCTTTGAAGCGACGTTTTGCTGCCTCTGCAATCGCCCGCTCGTAGACAGTGCTCATCAGGAGCAAGTCCACGTACTTGGCGCGTCGTTCATGCAAAATGTAACGCGAATAGGTTTCCAAAGAATACCCAAACCGTTTCTGTGAACAAATGATGGTCGATCTACATTCACAGGAACAGTAGACAGTCAAAGTACCAGCTCAGTCTCGAATGATTCCCGACGTTGAAAAGCCTTGACCGCTTGCGTTCGACTCTTGGACGCTGCGACCAGTAGTGATTCGTACTCTTGCGGAGGCTTATAGTTTGTTGTGAATGTCGAGTAAACTTGGAATGTGGAATCGGAAGCTGCATAAACGTTAGTTCGTACTGTTGAGGATATAGATCGGTCGGAAAACGGACTTGAATGAGGTTGTTTGAGTCGGTTGAGTAAAAGGGCTTGTGCATGGATAACTAGTTCTGGTCTATGAGTGATGGTTGGTGTTTCATTATAGGAGCATGATTCGATGGCGAGAGGACATACTTGTCTGCCGGCGAAGCCGACTCGAGCAGCCCTAGTTCCCATTCTTGCAGTTGGTCCCACAGCAGATCGCTCTAAACCAGTGTCAACCAAAGAATCGTAAATCAAGTTAGCGCGCCGCAAGTACCTCTGTAATGTGCCCTGTGCCTTTATTGACAACGTCAGTCAAATGTTGTCTCGTCCATTCTACCGAGAATATTTCTCCGAATTCCTCTGGCTTCGCACTGCCTCCCGATGCGTATTCTTCAAAGCGGCTGACTACGAACTCGATATGTCGTTTCAAAAGTGGGATAGCTGTAGGCGTGAAGCGGTCAACGTGACGCGTCTCTCGCAGAGGAAGGATACTCACAAAGATAGTCACCCTCAGCTTGCTCATACAAAGCCAGTAATTCCAACACACTCTGTGCTGAGTTCATGTCCGTCGAGCTTTCTTTTGCATCTATTAGAGGCATCCAAACCTCGTCTCCAGCGGCATAGAACGACGTGAATGTTTCCAGCGCAGCTTTCGCCTCGGTCTCCATCCCCTCAAGAGTGTTGGCAACGCGTATATGTTGCAGATGTAAAGAAAGGTCATAAGGTTTTTCCGACAAGACATTGAGGATGTTGGTGAACGCTTCCAGGGCCTGCTCGTCGTCCATTTTTCATGGAATATTGTGGTCAACGTTGATGACAATACGGAAATGCGATCGCGCCACGGGAATATTGTGACCGAATGTCGGCCAGGCTGACGGGCAACTGACGGGCGCTAACTACAGGTTCCCGCTGTACAGCCCCTTGCCCTGTTGCTCAGGGATTTTTCATTCCTGATAGTGGAGGACCGTGACAATCGCCTCCACCTTACTTATTCCCGAGTCTCTTTTCTTATTCATGATACCCTAAACGGAGATCTCTTTGTTTTTTTTTTCTGGAAGGAAAGGACGAGTCAGATCACAGGAAATTCATCACACTATACCACACCGACTCAATAGCGGACTGGGTTCTGCTAATTCCTTCTCATCTCGCTCAACCACGACGGCAACGGCGACAGCAATGTCCACTCTTCTCCTCGAGTCCTTCCCAGCACCCCCTTCTTTCATACCTCCCTCACCCAGATCGCCGACACCCAACCTTTCCAACCCAAATCCTCCACCCTCACGTCCCCCGAGTGCACCATTACCGCCCGTCCCTGGCCCTTCACGAATTTCAGAATCTGATACTCAATTGTTCCTAGGGTCGTCGAGGAACTCCAAGTATAGCTCTGCAAGCAGGCCCGACTCTATTGCCAGTGTTGCGAGCGCCAGGAGCAATGGAGCCAACTACTCCCATTCACCTAACAACCGCAACGGTAAAAGGGATTCATCATCATCCAGCATCTCAAGCAGCTCAAGATTTGCCTCGAACATGTCTGGACGGCCGTCACCGGCTCACAGTGTCATCAAAGAGTCGTATTTTGAAGGGGATGAGGCGGACGTGTTTGATCCTTCGGAAGCTTATGGTGGGACAATGTCGAGTGACGAGGAGATAGGGCACAATCACGAGCAGTTGACGAAGCTGAGACTGTCCCCAATGCCGCCAGACAACGAGCACGACCATGACAGCGACCATCACCACTCGCCACCTTTGTCTGCATGTTTTCCTGCCCCGCCGCCTCTTTCAGCAAAGGACCAGGGAACACTTGCCAACAAACGGAGTACGTCTTTCTGGCCGGCAACCAGTCATTGATACTCATGTCTATTCAGTCTCATTATCTAGCTCAGTATCATCGGCATCCCACTCTAGTAAACGACCATTCATTCACAAGGAACCTTCAACACATAAAGTCGTTAATTCGATTGAATCTGGTGACTCAATATCTGCCATCTCTATGCATGACCTACTTCTAGACGATGACTCTGGAAGTGAAGGGGAATTCGACGTACCAACCACCACCAACTATCCAAGACCACCTATAATCAAGCGACCACCTATGAAGTTAGGAAGCAGAAAACAAATAAACCCCAAAGCCCCCATACAGACCTCTGGATTGACATTATCACCGACGACGCCAGCGATATCCCATACTCCTCCAACTCCCCAATCACCCGCGTTTGGAATCCCACCTTCCTCGAACGCGTCCCTCCCACCTTCATTAACCAGACTCAGAGGTAAATTTTCCTCCACTCCGGGTACACCAATCAGCGACGCGACGGAAGTTCCAACACCTCCTGTTTCGTCGCCATACGTCGAAGTCGACTCTCCCACACCTCCAACTCCTTTCTCGATCACAACACCTGGACCTCCCTCTACAGAGTCAACTTCATATCAGTCACCCACGTCAGCAGAATCCCGCGCTTCGCCTCCCCCTGAAGCGGCTCCTGTCGAGTTCCCGAATCAAGTTCAATTTCCCCGCGAGTCAAATCCACTTGCAGAAGGTGACTACGTTTTCACGGACGACCCCCTTTTGTTGCACCGCGAACTTCGGTCGGCCCGGTCAAGAAGCGCGAGCCACAAAAAACGATTGAACAGTTCTAAACCCTCAACTCCGGTGCATTCACCCCCTCCCGAACCCGCTGAAGAAGACAACGCGTTCCAATCCAAGGCTGCAATGCCGCGGTCCAGGAGCAGTAGCAGCGTAAGCGCTTCGATGTCGGAGAGGGTAACAGGGAAGCGTGTGGTGACTGGGCCGCCTCCTTCATCGTTCAAAGGTAGACCTTCGGTTTCTTCAAGGACGTCTGGAGACGAACGGTCGGGTTCTCCGGACATTGAGGATCTGATTGACAGCACACCGAGGCCAAAACGGAGGAGTAGTGCCAGCGCGCTGAGTGCGAGAGGGAGCGTTAGTTCGTTTGGCTCGAACAGGTCACGGAGCGTTTCGAGGGCGAGGAAAAGTCGTAGGAGTACTGGCACTTCGACTACCCAGTCCCGAAGACACGCAAGTGAAGGGTACTCCATTGATTCTCGGGAGGCGCGTATCGCCAAGTTGGAGAGGGAGTTGGATGGGTTCGGGAGTGACAATTCGGATGGTCGTGCTGGTGAAAGGGAACGTGGGGGATATGATCTGGAGGTGTCGAACAGCTGGACGGCCACAGATGATACCATTCTTTTGGCGGAGGATGATGGGAGTGCTAGCGATTCAAGTCTGGATATTCATACGCCTCTCCCGTAAGTCTTGTCCTTGTCGTCTGTTTTTTTCTTTCCATGCCCGTCAAATTGCGTCGCATCCGGGAAGCAGGAGGAATGGGGCCAAAGCGTTGAGCGCGATGCTCGCCTTTTTTTATAAATCCTCTCCGCCGAGCCTAAAACTTACAGCGCTCGATGTCGTCGGTCGTGATACAAAGGGTCGGATGTACACGCCTCCTACTCTGATCTGGGCCCCGACTTACCTAGGTCTTCCTATCCGTTATGCCCGTCTTGATTTGCCTTTGATATGACGTGCTGACATCGTTTCTGCATCTAGCCACCTTCTCCTCCGAGATGGAGTACTGTCGCACAAGTCCAAATTGTTGCCTACAAGCTCGTTCGGCACTTCGGACTCCGCAGAGTCGCTCTCGAATTCGCAGGAAGATGAGGAGAGACCGGGCACCACCATGAGCCTTAGATCTGTTGGTGAGTTATTGTCGCTTACTTTTTACCTGCTTTGGCCCTGGGGGTGCAGTCGCTGGGGAAGGGAAAGATGTATCTTGATGACTGGTCGTCCTCATTTATGCTTTGATTTTTGCACTGGTCATTATGCCCAATATGTTCATATTTTCTGTTCTGCGCTGGCGATGCGTTGCCATCTTCCGAAACGCGGAAGTTGCCTTCGTTTGTTTGATCCTTCCCCATCTGTATCGAGTTGACCCTTGCACTTTGCTTACTTTTTTGCTTTGTTGCTTTTGTTTTCCAGACTCGAAGGCGAGCTTACTCAAGGACACTCGTGATACACCAGTCCGACGACTTAGGCATAAAGACGGAAAGCTATTGAGGGGTGGATTAGGCCTCACGACCGGATTGGGATGGAGTGATAGGTAATGTTGCCCCCTAATTTCCCTCTATCATGATCGTTTCCGCCTTCCCCTTTTGGTAATATTATCTTTCGCGACATGCACTGACACCTTCCCTGCTTTACAGTGAAGACGAGGACGCGCCGTCTCCTCTCACTCGACAAGTGTCGTCGCTCATCGGCTCACGGAGGTCCTCATTCGCTTCCTTGGGTAACGGACGTCCCTCTTCTTCCGCTAGTCATCTGTCTGGGAGCAAGTCGTATAACAACCTGCGCTCTTCTTCGTATTCGAGGACTGGCTCCACGCCGTACACACCCAGGATGTCCAGTTCACTGTCTAGGAGTCACTCAGCCTCGACTCTGTTGGAAGCGGATGAGTTTGGTGTCGTGGAGGACGATGGTTATGCCAGTACTACTTACCATGGATATCCCGCTTCGAGGACTTCCGCTATGCCTTCTTCTCCTCCGACATCCTGGCATCGCGGATCTCGGTTTACCGGTCGTAGGGATACAGGGTCTTCCGAGCCTTTGGCAGTCTCTATTCCCGAGCGGATACCCTCGACACCGCGGTCCAATACTTCCAAAGGGATAGCCAGGTCGGCGTCAGAGTCGTCCATGAGGACGTCTGAGACCGACGAGATACTCAAAACCCCCTCCACCTCCTTCTCTGTTTCGTCGTTGTCAATACCACCCGTGAAACAGATGGACGATGATGTTCCGCTTACACCTCTCTCGCTGAGGGTCTATAAAGACAAAATCCTCCCACCTTTGCCGAATCCCAAAACGGGTAGCATCCGGAGACCTGCGGCCCCAGGTCTGGGAGCCCGGTTTGATTCGCCGAATCGTTCAGGACTTCGCAGCAGGTCAAACTCAGGGTTTTCGTCCTCTACATCGTCGCCCGCGGTCAGCGATGCCCCGCCCCTACCGCTATCTGCTTCTTCTTCGATCAGAAGCCTCAAACAGCTTCAACTTCCACGTTACTCTGCAGGGGCTTCTCAAAAGCCTGTTCCAGTTCCCAGAGTGACGAGTCCCGTCAGTCCAACGATGCCGTCGACCGGTTTACCGAAACCTCGGACTGGCACGGGGATGGTCTACAAGAAGAGCGGAACGCCTTCGTCACCAAAGGCGATTTCAAGAATACCATCTTCCCCCATGCTGCGATCGTCGTCATCATCTTCAGGAAATCGGTTCTAGAACTAATTTTGGTGTTATGTTCTCTTAGCTTCATGTGCACATCCTTTTTCAACGACCATTCATTCAGGATACCCCGCTCGGTTCATTGAATTTTTGAGACATTCGACACTACTCATACTCACAACCCATTGTTACATACTCTCGTGCCATATCGTCGTAGTTGTTTTGTACAAACTTACACTCCTTGTTTTTGGTTACATAGTGTTACGCTCTTTCGTCATTAAGCAGAACTGTTTGGATTATCTGTTATGGTACAGTGGTAGAACGGATAATATTACAATGTAGGGGCCACTTCGGCAAGCTACAAAACTATGGAATCGAATTCTCAAGATAGAAGATAAGTTTGTCTGCGTCATGGTTTGACCAAACCGTCAAGGCCACATAGTAGCACGCTCCTTGCGAGCGGGGGTACGGAAGGAACAGGAATATGACGCCGCACCTTCATCCTACATCAGCCTTATAGGGCGAGCTAGATGAAGGTGCTCGTTCGCGTGAGCATCCCGAGGGACACCTCGCTCCGTCAACCAGAAATCTTCAACGCCATCAGACGAGTGAACGTCTGTGCCCCTGGTTAGGCTGACGCTTCGTAAGAGGTTGATGCGGACACTTGAAGAAACGAAAAAAA
>JANHQD010000034.1:0-41883 GCA_024721195.1 Marasmius sp. AFHP31
GTGGTTTCCGCTAAGGACGACGTCGAAGCACTAGGACGGGGGATTTGAAGACGCTGAGGACCCGCATCAATAGTCTCGCTATGAGTCGCCGATGCAGGTATACCAGCTTCCGATGGTGTGACGGAACGGCGAGTCGTAAGGGCGCTCAGGTTCCCGGTACGCTGTAGGGGAATCTTTGCAGCAGGTTTCAAGGACTGAGGTAAAGGAGGTTCTGATTCACGACCTTTCTTCTTGACCGCTGTGCTAGTGCCAATAGATGAGCCAATACCTGTGGTGGACGGTCCTTTTGCTACTAGGCTACCGGTCGTTTTGGTTCTCGTTCTTCGCGCAATTCCTGAGGCAGGTATTGAGATTGGGAACGCGAAGTTCGGGTCCAGGATCCTAGTAGCCATCACGTAATGAGAAGCAAATAACGAGAGGGAAGGTCAAAGGAGGGGGAATGGTTCTGAGGGGCGATGGTGGTGGTAAGAAGACAAGCACGAGATACTAAGCGCCCGACAAGCTGTTGAAGTTTGAAGTAAGCATGTGGCAAAGTGTACATCGAGGACACTACGAATACATGGGGTATCACTGTATTCTACATGGAGCAGAGGAGTAGCCTATTTGCCCTGCCGGTACACCTGGTACACCGAGCCAAACGCGTCCGTTCACGAACTTCAGCATATCATCGCAGCCCTGTAGAGCTTCAGTCTGGGTTCTCCAAATTTCCTCGAGAAATGACGACTCACTTGAGTTAAATTCGACAGAGCTGGAAGCAGCGTGAGCGACTGTAAAGAGAAACGAGACGGAGAAGGCTCATAACACACCATATGTAATCCCCGGAAGGTCGCGTAAAGCTCCTATCAGGCAGTTGATTTGATCGTGAAGCTGGCACAAAGACGCGTTTCTGTCGTTCAAATCGAACTGAACGCTCCGTTTCTCGTGCCGTAGCTGAAAGTAAAGCAAAGTCAAATCTATAGGCCAAAGAGCGGCTGAAGAGACGTGATCCTACCTGTCGCACTAGAGCTTCTAGCTGGATTTTGACGCGGACGAACATGATATATGAGAAATCAAACTGACAATACGCGAATCTGATAGTCAAACCTCCTGTATCCGTGCTCTTTCCGCCTGAAATTGCTTCTCAAATTGCAACTATTCCGAGATCAGTTCAGCCCGGCACGCAAGGACAGTGGCAGCTAACGTACCAGAAGCGGCCGTGCTGCACGAACTCGCGACTCTTCCTCCATGTCTATGTCGGAATCGAACGCCGAAAGCGATGGTCGTCTATTATGAGGCACGACGCGCGACGCGTCAAGTCTAGCCGATCGCTGATGCTGAAGGTTGCTGCAAAAATCGGAACTTTCAGAATCTCGACGACCAAGAACGCCATTGCACATGCTATCGCACCTTAAACTGGCTGAACATTCTTCCATCTGTACATCTTCCGATCTGCGAGCCGGGTCAATAGACATTCATGTACCAGACTGAGTACGTAACATAACATACGTCGAAGGCTCGTCAAGATCCATGGGTACCTCTAACCTCCTGGGAGGGCGTCTGCCTCGCTGGTGAACCGGGCTCATGTTCTTCTTGGGTGTTCTTTGTGGGCCCAAAATCTGCAGGATGACGGGCCAAAAGTGAACCACACGGTATGATGACCAAGGGAACGCGATACGAACATTGTGTTTGTGTGAACCCGTCTCAGTTCGAGATGACTTTCTCGGTGTATGTCGATACGGAATGCGCGGAGACGAGATTTGGCGATCTACAGGCATGGCAACTGATGCCTCCACTCCCTGCGTCAAAGTCGGGGCCTTTCTCTTCCTACTTGACGTAGATTGCAGTCCCATTCGGTCGTGAACATGGTGAGCAGAGCCGATGTCTGGCAAGGGGGTCATGAAAGGGGGGTCGTGATGCTTGGTAGAGGCAGAGGGGATTGTAGGTGGAAAATCTGCGGAACAAGAAACGTCTAGATATATGCTCTAGGATGAACCCTCCCGAACAACGCACCTCGACTCTGTATAGTCATGAGCTGCGACTGTAAACCTCCTAGATCATACGCATTATCATGGGTCCGCATACCTGGGTATGCCAGATGGATTGAGTTTCGAGAAAGGATATCACTTTAATAGACTCACGAGCGTCAAGAGCGCCACCCGTCTGAGGGCCAGGCTGACTGAGAGCAACACGTCTGCGTTCTCCAGGACTAGAACCCAATCGAGCCATTAGTTAGATTTCCGGAAGAGTATATGTTATAGGGAGGTTGTGTAGTGTAGGGGGTAAGGGTCCAAGGATGTAAAGGAAGGATACGTTGCAGACCCGCCGCAACTTAAGTGAAAGATAAAAAGAAAGACAGGTGCGAGAGGGCAGAGAGTAGGATGGGGTGGGAGGGAAACATTCATCGGTATAAATGTTCCTGCGAGGTGTTCTCAACGCGCCTTTGTCACCCGGCTATCTTCTTTATGCACGCCACTGATATCTTCGCTCCTTGGTAGTTGAGCCTTTGTACTCGCAGGCTCAGCTGGATGATGAGTATTTTAACAAACACGTGTTCTTTGGGTTGAGGTGCTACAAAGGAATATAAAGGCAACTTTAGGTCAAAGAAAGAATGCGCACCACCTTCCTGCAATGATCTAGCACGTTTACTAGCATCGCACGAGATCGCACATCGTTCAATGTGTATGAGAGGCCCTCAACGAGTCTGAATCGTTCCAAGTTCGCGTTCGCGTAATTTATCCAGGACCTTGCTCTCTCAGAGAGCCGCAGACATCCGCATACTACGTTCCACGAATGCGACATGGCCTTGCAACGAAAATATCCAGGAGTACAGGAACGACAAAGCGTTACTTTCCTGCGATGAATGTCGTCCAGCAAGCCTTCGGCATCTTTTCTGCTCTGGCGTCCTTCCTCCATGGCCAGCCATTGCTTTCAGCAACTTCCAATCGTACTTTCAGTACTGAATTGACACAGTCAAGTGGCTCGGACTGGAACATATTGTTGTAGGTTCAACGTGGTCTTCTCACCAAGCTCATCGCCACCCCGACATCATTCCGTTCGCTGGGCAGTCCAGCATGCGAGGAGATACCGAGACGACAGCTGATGGCCCCTTCAACAGTTCAATTCCTCCATGACGGCAGATTGTCGTTCCAGGTCGTTCCAGTACTGCAGTGAGATATCGTCGATCTTGTGTGAGTTTCAGCCTCAACTTCTTAGCATTCTGGTCGCTTGAACATGGATGTGGTATGGGCTGCACATGATGTGATTGAAGATGCCTGTCGAGCCTGGTGAATAGAGGTTTTGTCGAGACCAGAGCGAGGTTCAAGCGTTGAATGGAATTTGCGAACGACTTAATTGTAATGGAAAATGGCTGACCGTTGGGAATGTCAGTTCAAGTCCCATGTTCAAGTTTTGAACCAGACGGACCGTCGAATGGTATTGCTAGTAGAAGTCCAAGAAGTTGAAGTTGAAGTCAACCTGCGGGGGCGGATGAGGGCGGATGACGTTGGAAGGTCTACCGGCCCGCAATATGCCGCAATGCTAGTGCCAAGCCAGTGCAATTTCCGAAACGTTCATCATCTACCACCGTCTACAAAATTCTCTCCTCCGCGATTCACATAGCGGTCAGCTCCTCTAACCGCCTTCATGCTCATTTTTCATGCATTTGCTGAGAATGGTCGCTCAGCTATATGCCAAGCTTCGTGCATTAAGCTCCCAATTTCGACCCTTGATCTGTGCTCTTTGCGGAAATTCATCTCCTTTTTGTATGGACTGTGACCTCAAACAACGCGTACGGAACTCATGGCTTGACCTGATTCTTCGCTGAGATCTTCTGTGCATGTAGTGGCCGGGTGCTATGGCATCCGAAAAGGATCAGATGGAGAACAAAATTACCGTCATTTATCCCATTTTTCTCCTTGGGCTCGTATTTAAGTTGATTTGGGGTCATACAATCGACAAGCAATTGCAGTTGCTCTCAAGTTCGCAATGCGCGGAATGCTCACTCTTCTACCGGCCTTCTTGCTCGCAGCCACGGCCATCGGTGCTCCTTCAGCAGAACCTTTGGAGAAACGCCAAACGACGTGGAATCCCCCTTCGAACCTTGTCCAGCCTTTGAACGAAGTGTGGAGCCACTATGAGCAGACATACAATGGCGGCAATCCATTGAGCTTCAAGAATTATGGATTCGATGTTCGTCTGGCCCTCTCTTCAAAGCTCTTACATGCCGTTCTCACCTGTCCCGGTTTAAATAACAGATAGTCATGGCTAACAAGGGTCAACTCAACTACTGCGTCCGTCTGGACACCTCGCGCACGATAGACGCAGCCACACGGGCCAACATCCAGAACGCCGTTCAACGCCACATAAACAAATGGAACTCTTGGCTCGCCGGATGGAACGGTTGGCCATACGCCACTATCCCAGTCAAGGTCGTCGGGTACGCTGTTAGGAACCGCAACCAGCTCACGGGAGACCTCTCCGGTCTCGACATCTACACCGACACTGATAGGGACGGGATTCCTCAATGCGCAGAGGCCTGTGGACGATTCTTCCACCAAAACAATGACTATTCTAAATGTCCTGGCGGTGCCGCCCGACACTACGGTGAGTCGCATTGCCGTCCCACTTCGGAGGGTTTCTGGGGATTGACATTGTTGGGGGGGAAAAGACATGAGTGTTTGGCCTACCGATGGGTTTGGCGGAGGTGCTGGCGGTGACTGGGGTCAAAGGATCGACGCCGACTACTTCTTCTCGACGCTCAATGGTGACGACTACATGCTTCTTCATGAGATGGTAAGGAATCTCTCTTTGCGAGTCGTCTCAATTCTCAAGGTTTTTACCCACCAGGGACATACCTTTGGTCTGGATGGTAAAGGGCACGAGTACTTTCTGCCTGCGTCTCCCGACTAACATGTCTACCTTTTAGATTTCTATGACTGGACTCCGACTGGTGTCAGCAGCTTCGTCATGAAGGCCTGGACCGCACTCTCGATTACGGACTTTGACGGCTGGGTGAGTTTTCATTCAGTGTTGTGGCAAGTTTCTATTCCTCATGATCACTCCTATCATCAAACAGATGTTGCGAGACTGGTGGAGGCATCTCAAGTCCCGCTACGGTATCAGTCTTACGGACGATGCTAGTAACGAGGCTGCAGTCGAAGAGCAATCTGAGGGTGGTTCATTGAACTTCGACGACCGGGTGTAAAGCAGGATCTTGAGTATTCGTCGTTGTGTAACGAGTCGGCAACCTTAGAGAATTATGTTGCGGAAAGCAGTAGAGCGTTGATTATCGTGACGTTGTGTCCGCCAAGGTGTGTCGTGGAGCGAGGTCGAGTTCTTGTTCCACGGTCAACATGATTCCAGAGACCAAGGATGTCGATGGAGCTGAACTAGTAAAGAATGACTGGATGTGTTATTGACTTGAACGAATACAAGGTTGATAAGGTACAGTTAAGCGACGTAATGATCATAGCCTATGGCCGTGGGTATCTGGGTGAACTAAGCTTCGAAAAGCAGGTTTACTTACTACTACTACTATTAAATATCCAAAGTCCTTCGAGAGTCCCAATCTATACAGCCAAAGAGTCCGACCAATGCCTCACAACCCCTTCCCCGATAATTTGGAACTTGAACCGCTTCACATCCCTCATAATAATAGACCCATGCGAATTAAATACCGCATCCAAGAACGCGAAATGTTTCTTGATGGGCAGCGTGTTGAGTTGTGCCGCCATCTTTCTTTGCAGAGGGGACAAAACCGCGGGTTTCTCCTCCCTTGGTCCACCCTCGTCGACTTCCCTTGCGGTCGTTGGCCGTTGAGGCTCTTCTATAAGTTCGACAACAGCCTCTTCCATATCGTGTTCGAGTCTGGCAAGGGTTTGTGCGAGGCTTTCTTGGGATCGAGAGTCTTTCTCCAGAGCCTTTATCCTTTGTCTGGATTTTCTGGATGCTTTCGTGAAGCGGATTACGACGAGTGTCGCGACAGTTGGGATTAATAAAGGAATGAGTGCGTAGAATAGCTGGAAAATTCATAATGTCAGACGCTGTCAGATAGAGGGGGACCAAAGTGGCTCACGATGTTAACCGGGAAACGGAATCGCAAGAAAGGTGGAAGGAATGGACGTTTGGGCTTGGTTCTGCGCTGCTCGAACCAGTCCTTGGTTAATACTGTCGGCTTGGGTGTTGGTGCAGGTGGAACGGGAGGTAATGAATATGAGCTGATGACCCGCGAGTACTTGTCCTCGTATTCTCTGTTTGCGAAGTCAGCAGATAGTTTAAACATAGAACAGAAAGACCCACATCTCAATACCATTTGTTGCATGTTCGGCGAACGGATCATCGACCTCTATCGCTGCGGTGACAAATGGTACCGTCGTGTCATATACACTAAACTCTAATCAGCATGGTGAACATGAGGACATGTACAGGGAGCTTACGCATTGGCGTATATCCTTATCTGCTGGAAGGAAGCGAGCGCCCGGTAGAATACTCGTTCTATTGGTAGTGATTATTGATTAGCAACCCGCTCCGTTGTCTGCGTGCACACTGGACGAACCTGGGTCTGCCATGATTTCGAGAAGAGGTTTCCCTGTATTTGACCAACTATCGGCGCAGTAGAATTGCTCTCCTGTTCTTGACAAGAGTCTAGGTCCCAATGCATTCGAAAGCATCGACAGTATAGACGGATATCGAGGCAGTCCGAGGTGCGGTGTGGCGATAGTATTGAAGTTCATGGGGGTCACATTCTTGAAGAAGCCCTTCTGGTAGAGAATCCCGACGACATATCTCGAAACAAGCCCTCCCAGACTGTACCCAGTGATAGAGAACTTGTCAACCTTCTTTCCGTCTTCTGCTAGTTGCTCGACCTCATCAATGACCTAGGTCGGATTTCAGAGAACTGAATACGACAAAAGGCCATCAAAAACGCACCTCTTGAGCAACACGCTCACCTCCCCAATCTATTCCGTCGTATGTCGAGTCCTCAGCATTAGTTTTGGCCAGCATTACATGGAGGGAGGTATCTCGTTCGACCTCCTTCTCTTTTGCGATCCGTTCGAGTTCCTGAAGATGAGTGGGGTTTCCCCACATTCCATGGACCAATACGAGAAGATGTACAGACATTGTGGAGGAGGACTTTTGTTGGTTTGGAACAATGGACGTTACAGTATAAATAATAAGGTGTTGCGGTGACGAACCGAAGGCCTCATGAAAATGTCATGCGAAATGACACAGCTCAATGACACAGCTCAATTCATACCCGGCGATCATCGCTGCGGCTATACGCGTCGAATCGGCACTTGTGCAGCGTTGTGCTCAGGGCAACTCGGGCGCTTGGGCGGAAAGGCCCATACCGCGTATCTGGACGCAAAATTAGTATCGCAATAGAAAACAATGTCGTGTCCACGAAGGAGAAGGCACGATTCGTAGCCTACAGGCTCATCACCATCCTGATATCATTGGGGTCGTCACTTCAAGCTTCAAGCCCTCAAATTGGCTAGCTTGAACAATGGCGGGGTAAACCACTGCCGCCTCACAGCCTACCGGTTAGCGACATGAAAGGGATTATGTCGAAAGGATATCGCGGGCATGACGGACTCGGACAGACGACGAGCACAGTGGCGCCTCGCAACCGTCGTAGCTTTGACTATTTAAGTTTGCTGACCCGGACCATTCACTGGCTACTTCGAGTCTCTTTTCCTCCAAAGGCTCCTCATGAATCAAAGACGCGACTTCTATAATTCGATCAGAGTAGCGCCCGTGGGACTGCATGACAAACCAAAGCAGCCTAACCCGGATGATAGAACGCTCAGCGCACCCAGGAGCGAAGTAACATCCGAGAGTTCTGGTAAGTCGGGCTGTGACAGATACCTGATAATAATCGCGAAACGTCAAATTGACGACGCGCACGTCGCTTACCAGACCAGAATTTTGACACGTACTGTGTACACCCGCTGCAAGTTGAACCCTGTATTCAAGCCAAGATATATCGATACACGGAGTCTTCAATGTTCAGTCAATAACGTTCCACAAGCAGCCCAAATCAGAATTCAATGTTCAAAGTCATCTAGAGAGCAAGCGGTTGTGAGAGTTGAGACCATGATCTATCTAATCATCTTGATACATACCATAGCAGTGGTGCGCTCAACCTCCTTAGCGAAATCATCCGTAAACTCTCGCATCTCCACGAGCACCCGATCTTTGCAGTACGGACACTGTACCGCTTTCCTGAACGTCTTGTTCATGAGATCAGGATCCTTCACGGTGGCTCCGCACGGCCGTTCCTGGAGTAACAACGCGGCATCCTGCATGTACTCCACCCACCACGACCGAGACGGTATCGTCTGGTTGTCGTACCCGGTCACTATCTCCTCGTTCGAGCACTCAGGACACTCTCCACCCGCTCCAAACTTGATATACGAAGCCATATCTATCCAACCGAACGCGGTAGCCATCGCTCGTGCGGCCTTTCCGCACTTGTGATGATATTCGTGTAGTCGATGCAGGGCGGTAGCGGGAATGAGGTCTAGCTCCCTGACGAATCGACGAGGGACCAAGGGATCTTTGAGCAAAATCTTCGCGGCTTTTTGGACCTGATCCTGGAGTTTGAATTGCCAAGCGACGCAGTAGGAGCGAAGAGGTTCTACAGCAATAAACGGATCGAGCAGGATCACGATCCGCTTCACCACTCCCGTCATGTCGTATTTCGTAGCTGGTTCGAGGACCAGACGGACCTCGTCGAGGGATTCAAGGATAGGGCAGTGAGCTGGATGACAGAACATTAACAGTTTCTCGATGGCCTTGCTGGATTCTGGCATTGGTACTATGGGTAGACCATCGTGATTCTGGATAGCAGTAGAGCGGGGTTCTGGTTGCGGTAATGAGAACATTCCCTCGAAGAAAGGAGATGCGAATGAGAGAAGGGATTTGTACATCCTAAAGTCAACACCGTCAACTGTCCGAAGAATAACGTCTGCCTTGACATCGTTGAAGGTGGGATTGACTAAAGACGTAGCTGAAGTTTCCACCTCCATTCTGTATATTCCGTACTCGTGTAAGCTACAACATGTGCTTTCGTACCGGCAGATTGACCTGAGGTCGACGAGAGATGGTGGAAGTAGAGAGATAAGGGGCAGTGACACAGCGCGTCAAATTTCAATGACATTGTCATTACCGCGTTCAGTATAAACTCGTGTAAGTAGCTGTAGATAGTGCGCCGGTTATATAACGCTGTACATGATAACAATGCCTATTCACTCTCTTCTTCAACTTCTTCCTCCTCTTCTGCTTCCTCTTCCTCCTCCTCTCCTTGTTCTTCCTGTTCCTCGTCCCCAGACCCTTCATTTCCAACACCTCCCCATTCGTCACCTCCTTCGTTCTCATTCTCATCATCTTCACTCTCATCATCGTCTCGCTTTCTTTTTCCGACCGATACCGGAGTTGAAGGCGCGTCATCGCTCGCAAGGGTGACACAAGTGAGGCGTGTCCCTTTGGTATCGTATTGAGCGACGGGTGGAAGTTCTACCACCTCTTTGCGGTCAGCTGGAAGACCTGCCAAATCATAGACATGTATCATTCCATCCGAAGACACGGTGCCGACGATTATTGTCGTTTTGGTGGAGGCAAGATTCCCATCCACCGGAGGAATGGCCACCGAGAGGGTTTCTATTGCTTTTATCCTGCTTCGGTCATTAAAAACCAAAACGAACGGGGTAAAGGGAGCATGCGCACCGATTTGAATGCCCAACCATCTTGCCTATCATCTGTGGTGGGTGGTCCTGGTCGGTAGGGACATTGTAGATGGAAATATTCTTGTCTTCAGCCCCGATGAGGAGTACTTCAGTCTTTCCGTCAGCACAGAGAGTAAATTTAGCATCATGTAGACGGGATGGATGATTGGTCGTGTGGGTGAGCGTCATTGCCTGGTACGAGAAATGTTAGAGTTTGTGCTGCAATACAGAAAGTGTAGGGAGAACTGACCGTGTCATAAACATCGATAGTAGAACCGGAAAGGACGACGAAACGCGAGCCATCAGTCGACCACCGTACGATTTCGCCCTCTGAATAAATATCGTAAGATGAGGTGAAGACCAAACCAAATAAGAACCTCAGCCTGACCTTTTCCAAGTTTCGTACTCGCAACACCCTTTCCGCGCATCAAATCCCACATCCTCAGTGCCCTGTCTTTTCCGACACTGAGCGCGACCTTCCCAGAGGGATGAACGGCCACGCAGTTCACCCGTGCTTTGTGACCTTTCAGAGATCGCAATACTAACCAGTCTCTCGCATGAAAGAGACACAACGTTCCATCTTCAGACGCAGAAAGCAGGTGTGATCGAGACGCAAAGTGGAGCTGTGTTATTGAGCCTGTAAATACGCGCCAGTCGTCAGTTTTACTCGACTGTTTAAGAGAGCACTCTGGAGGACGTACCTTCGTGATGCATCAACCCTCCAATCTCTTTTTTCCTCCTCAAATCCCACACCTTGATAATCTCATCTGCACTTCCCGTAGTGAGCCATTTACCTCCCGGAGACGCTGCTACTGCTTTTATACACGAAACGTGCGCAGGAAACATGAAGATAGGCTTGAGATCGAACTGTATTTCCTTCGATTCCGAGAGTGAGGTGCTGCCCTCCAGACCATAGAGCAATTTTTCATACGATCCAGCGACAATCTTGAATTTCCCAGTAGGCAGAGACACATTTTTTGCTGTCACTGCTTCAGAGGACTCCTCCTTCTGCTTTCCTTTACTTTTCGCGGATAAAGGAGGGTCCGTATCGAATTTAACGTTTTCCTTGCGTTTCGCGTTCTGCTTTTTGGGTGGTGATGGTGATTCTTTGACCTTAACGGTCTTCTGTTTTGGAAGCGGTTCCTCTATCCGAGCCCTTTTGACAGGCTTTTGAGCCAGCTTTGTCGATGAAGAAGCTGACTGTTTTGCCATAGCGATTGGTGAAGTTGAAGGGAGTAAGGGAGAGAGTTCTGTTGCAAAACAAAAATCGCCCGGCAGGCAATTTTCCCGATGTGCACATTGCCGCGGCCCACCATGTTCGACGCTGTCTCTCCGCCTCATCATTCAACCCACGAACCGCAATATACGAGAAAAACGCTAGTGTGAAGTCATTTGCTCATATCCATGAACCTCCGCCGCCTTTAGAAGGATAAAATCTCGAGACGACGACTCCCATCGCGAAACCGTTATAATGGACGATGGTTGCGGTATGGGACAATATATGCACGTCGGATATGCCGACGACGCGCTCGTCTGCGTGTCTCTGGATTTTTGGCTCGGAAATTCTTACTGAGGACCTGTGTAGACTTCACGTCGCCTTTTGACGCGACAGTCTTCAAGTTACTCAAAAACGCGGGTGCCGATGTCGTTGGAAAGACCAGTTGTAATGATTTTGGGATGGGGTATGCTTCTAAACTCTGGCTGTCGGATAAATGACTGAGAACGCAATATCGCAGCTCTTTCGACACCCTTTCTATGGACCGGTTGTGAATAAACAAAGTCTACGTCGTGGAGAAACCCGCCTCGAGATCCAGTGCGCAAACAGGTGTGGGGCTCTTCGCGTGGACAAGAGGTATGAGGGCCCGCGAAGTGACTGGGTCTCAAGTTCGCGAGAAACGAGTTGCACGTTTGTTGCACGGGGGAGAGAGCTCTGGCGGTAGTGCAACAGCAGTTGCAGCTGACATGTGTGATATGTGCGTGATTTCCGCTGCACCCATTCGGATGGAAGGTCCTGACGGTTACCAGCAGGTCGTCAGCTACTGAACCCCTTGTTCTGTGTGGGCAAGAATGTAACAGAATGGTTCCTCCCGGGCGTCTTCCTCTTAGTGTCCATACGCAAAGTGACGACGCTTAACTATCTATATATCTCTACACTAAAGATAGTCGACCAGCACTTAGCGCTCGGTTCCAGGATGTCCACAACGAGTTTTTTGTCCTTTCTCATTCATCTTAGATGTGGGGGAGGTCTTTTGCGACCCGCGTTCAAATGCCAAGAACGGCCTACACTCGATACCGGTCGGAGTTCTGCGAATCGGAGATGACAGTCAAGTTTAATGCCCAAGTTCATACTGCTGTCCCATCCAGTTGGGGGATAATGCATAATGCCCAATGAGAAGTCCATGTATTTCCTTGAGTTATGCCGAATAATCGCGGCGATGTATTCAAGGAAATCCAAGGAAATCTTCAATGTTACAAAAATTTTAAATTCCCTGACCATGAACTAAACAACGATCACTGCCACTGCACATGCAGCAAGGAATATCTGGAATATCTGATGAAAATACATGGTAGTACAGGGTCCCGTAGGGTGTCAGGGAGGGGAATTAGGGGTTGCGCAGGAAGTTGATAGTATTGAAGGTCAAATGGACTGGAATGAGGTGCGTACCGATATTATCTGTTTCTCTATCTTCTCTCAGTAAATGAGCCTTCCGCGACCCCATTTCTTTACGAACAACAATCAGAACCGAACCTGAGCCTGATCCTACTATCCATAGCTACGAGGACCGTTCAGTCAGCAGCGGCGCAAGCGACAACCGACTAGTCAGCCGCAAATTTAGGGGGTCTCAAAGCGAACTTCGGGAGGTTTAATCTTCCCGCATATCAACAAGGGTCCTATTTTGGTATTCTTTTTCCTCTTGTTGATCCTTCAAGAACGCGTCAAAGGAGCAGAGGTACGTAGATTGTTTTACTAGGGTCGCGCGGGCTAACATGGCGTTCATTCAGGTATATGAACATTCTCGAGCTACTTGGAAGGGCGGGGGCAGTATGTGAGCCGGGCCAGGGAATCAGGGATGGATTCAGCGGCACCCTGTACTATCATATATCTCCGTGGATCAATCTGATATTCCTTGCTGTACAGTAATCGTCGTTTATTTCAGGGAAAATACAAGATTAAGTTGTAGATTGTAATATCAAAGATTTCCTTGGATTCCTCGAATACATCGCCGCGACAACTCGGCATGATTCAAGGAAATACATGAACTTCTCATTGGGAGTGACTAGTGACTGCCCAGGTGCGTGGCTCAAACGGCTGGGGTGCCAAAATGTCTTGGAGGTCAAAATTATCACATATCGGAGGAGGGAGGATTGCCTTTGCAGGTGAATGTTCAAGGAAATTAGACGGTCTGGAAAGAGTGAACGGAATGAACACAGACGAGCTTGCGGTCGTCAGTGAGTGTCGTAGTCCCATGGATACTCGAGGCTGGAAAGGAAGGTAATATGAATGATGTTGATGTTGAACATGGTCTGCGGACTTCAGCATTGAAAGTTTATGAAATCTTGTTCAATAGTTTGCTTACGTTTTGGACGTGCATTTCTGCGAGGGATGTAAATGGATGCCATTCAATCACGCTGGCAGGGATTTTTGCGATTTTCGTGGCGCCGGCGATCGCCAGGCGAACGGAAAGAGCGCCCGCATCGATCACATTCGTAGGGCTTTTGGCCCGTGTGAGAGAGAATGTGATCTAGAAAATGAGATAACTGTAAGCAAAAGAGGTAAACAGTGATGAACGAAACAGTAAACTAACACTTGTAATTGGATTTTGATGTAAAGCCCTGGGAAGGACATCCTTGGACCTTGCAGTAGTAACGAGGCACTGTTTCACGACGAGCAGTTGAGGCTCTAGTTCCGGCGCGCGATCCTACTTCACGGCGACCAATGTAACCGGAGGGCAGGGAGGGAAAGTGATGCTCAACACGCGAGGAATGATTCATAGAACCACTACACACCCGCCCCGGCGGCAATAAAGGCTTTCGGAGGACATCGACACAGCCGCTGTCGTCCAGTAAGAGTGAGCTGAGAGAGTTGCATGAAAGACGCTGGCCATTGTGGCCCGTTGGCGACAAGGCCCTGTGTGAAGGAGGCTTCAGTCATCACTCTTGATTTCGAAAGAGACGCGACCAACAAACTGGCGTTGAAGGCATTGTTGTAGTCCTCAAACGACGAAGAAAAGTCCATGGTGCTAGATCCTGAACCTATTGGAACCTCCGAATCTTGAACATGAAGGGCGCCCCCAAGTCGATCATAGCTCATGTCAATAGGAACTGATGTCGGAGCCCCCGGATGTTCACCATGGATGGTCGGTGCGTAAAACGTGTTCCGGGGTCCTTGACGAGAGCACGTTTCGTCCTGCAGAGATCTAATATAGGGCCTTGCGAAAGTACGATCAATGCCAGGAGGGTGCCACAAAAGCAGACTAGACGCACTTTGGTCTTTCTTTACCGTCACCGTCGCCGGCCAGAACCTCCCAATTAGCACCATGAGGGTCGTAGGCAAGGTCGCGACGAAGGGAGAAGTCTTGTGGGCTCTCCATAGTAGAGGCCCATAGGGCGAGCGTCTGGTGTGTAGGCGAACCGGTAGAGGGAGAGAAGAGGATAGAATTCCACGGCTGGTCAAGATGATGCGGCTTCTCTTGGGCGTTCTCGCTCATGATGAGCGGGGATGATCTTGGCTATTGTCTGATGGGCACTAGATGACCAGACGGAAATTTATACCCCACTAAAGAGGGAGCTCAGTGAGCTGCTGGAATGTGGAACCCTGGAACCCCAGGGTCGCCATCCCTCATCTCATAGACAGCTTGGAAAACCAAGTGCAATGGGTGAAGGAACACTTCCTAAAATGGGCGACAGCGATCGGCCTATGTGCAGAGGGGTTCAGGATCCCTCGGGAGCCTTTCAACGAGGCTCGCGCATCCCGAGATAGCTATCCCCGCTGGAATAAAAGAGGTCCAGATGTCGGACTGTTCATGCAACTTGCTGTAGATGAATACATAGCTTTACGGGTCGGACGGGCTCGTTCGAAGTCCACCGCACCTTGTATATCCTCTCGGCGTTTATCCTCACAAGCGCCCAGCAAGGGAGAAGTTTCGAATAATCAAATGAACAACACGACTGTCTGATCTGACGTGAGTGTCTAATACGAGCGATTGTCCTCCGAGTTGGAACACGCACCTTGGTATGCGCAAGCCCTTTCGTAATCCTTCTCCTCGACGATGTTCTGCCATTCTGAGATCTCCGAAGTCCATATTCCAACACGCAACCTAAAGTTGAAGGGGCCATCTACGACGTGCTGTCGAAGGGGCTCGTTTGTTCTGGGAGGAGTTCAGGACGTGGTTTTCCATCCGGAAGCCACTGCCGATATTGCTTACCATTCTTGCTCCGGGGTCGTACCAAAACGGCCTGGAGAATGCAGTTGAGCCACAATCGTATCCGAAGAAGCGGAATGGTCAACCATTTGTCGCGCTGAAAGCCACTCCCCTGAGACTTTGACATCACAACCCCCTACAGCTCTTTTAATTACCGCCCGTCCGTGTCAACTCAGCATAACTGCCCGAATCTCGCCGGAAATGCCGCAAGTAGTTGACATCCTCCCTTGCCATAAGTCTGGAAAACACTTAGGCGCATATGTGCCCCGCATGTTCTCGTCGGAACATGGAGTAAGAAGCACAGCGACGAAGTACGCTTCGCGATCTTATAGTCGACTCGAAGCGAGGTTTGTGTCGCCTCCTCCGAATGAGATGATTTGCGAAGGCAAGAGATACGTGGACCTCTTGACCTCCGGGAAGTCAGGAGCATCCGCAATACTGGACGCAGAAAACCATAGGAATCCGATGACGGGCGATCGGTAGAAATCGCAGCTCGTAGGCGCCCAACTCGGAATTTCCGTTTGATTGCGTTGTTAATGCGCGGTTCGGATTCAGGATCTGTATGAGGGCCGGCCGGGGTCAGAGAAAGAAAGTTGACAGAACAACCTCCACAAGAAGGAACTAATTGAAAGTTCCCTTAATCAGTGGGGCGTGATAGCAAGTAACTTTGAGGACCAGTCTGGACCATTTAGAGGGATCATGGTTGGGCAGTAGACCCAAGGCGACGTTATAACTAGGAGATCCAACGAGAAGTCTGCTGTTTCGATACGGCGCCGATTCGGGAAATTTGGGGCTGCGACTGGCCAGTCAGGAGATGATCAGGGATGGGCATTGGGCTCGTAATTTCGTCTTTGACTGGCAATTCCTGGACCCCACTTCAGCCTTTCGTCTATGACGGTGAAGAGATGATAACGGAATAGAGTTTAAGCAGCAAATTATCAATGTAGAAGGAGATTATCTGTTTTCTAGATCAGAGAAAGTCGATGCGGAATGTCTTCGTCACATACCTATGGAGGTTATTTGATTGGTAGCCCTGTCCGATAGGACGCAATGCCTTGTGGTCGCAGCCCGAAGATCATCGTCTTTGTTGCTGAACGGAGAACACGTCAGACCCTGATTTGTGGAATATGAAAAGATAGGGTCCCACATTCGACGTCCTGATGCTAAAACAAAGGTCAATCAGTATTCGGAGGCTATTCAATCGTACCACTTACAGAGGCCGATGCAAAAGGAGAACAGAACACCAATGTTGCGTGGATCATTTTGGCGGGAGCTCGAGAACATCTCAGCTAGTATGTATGTGAGCGCTCAAGCGCTCGTAATTTGTCCAGGACGCGTATCCGAGAGACGAAAGTACACGGACTCTCCGTGGCGACTGCGTACGGGCCCCAATAATCGTGTCTGCGATCTCGATCAAGACAGTCGTGTGAGCCCGGAGATAGAATAGGGATCGGAGGTTTGCGATACTCACAATAAATACTGTACGGCATCAAAACGCGATTAGGGACCACACTTCTCCCTGTTGCTCCGTGTTTCGTTTAAAGTCATGGATAAGGATCTACCACCTCGGGCTGGAAAGATGAACGTGAGTGTTGAGGACACGTTCGATTGTCGTGAGCGGAGTCTGGACAGCCTGAAAGACACTGACTTTACGGATCACAAAATAGCTAGTTGGGCGAGAAGCTCACCGATACAAAAGGAGCCATATTTGTCCATACTCACACAGTAATCAGATCCTCCGATGCTCCTGCAATGCTTGGTCTCTAAAGAATCTCCTGCCTACTGATACCGCTCCTGCCCATCCATCCACCTGGTGGTCCATGCCAAGACGTCATATGTCAACGGCCATTCCGACATATTCATGCCCATGTCCTCTCATATTCTTCCATGCCTGACCCATGGCCGCAATCCTAATACTGAGTTAATCCCATCCCTCTGCGTATTCCTTCCTCCTCAAGAACATCTCTAGTGTCATTGGAGGGTTTAGATGACTCGCAGAACAGAGCCTGCTTTCCTAGCTTCGGAATGTGGCTTCCAATGAATCGTCCTGATGAGACGAAGAATAAACCAGAGGGAGGGTCACTGGCTAGGCTGTTGACCGACATGGAAGTAGAGGTTATCGCATCAACTCCCTAGACACCGTCAGCAAAGGGCCCGGAGATGCCTCGACGTTGTCGACGAGCCGGCGAGCTCGATTCACCACCATCGGCAGTGGGGATCAAGGGTCGTTCACAGGGCAAATTCATGGTGTAGGGGAGAGTGGGTATCTTGCTGTCCTTTACTCGGGCTCGTGGCATATTCCATACCATCGCAATCGCCCCGTCTCGCTACTCGGTCGAAGAGCTGGATGTTAATTATGCTTTGTCAGAGTACTTTCAGGTTGCTGGTGCAAAGACATACTGCGTGAACGCCATCTCGTTATGCTCCTTTGCGATTTGAGCGTGGCGTCCCTTGCTTCCATTTGTAGCGCAGTTATGACCGGTTACCGCTCCCTCCCCCTCACACCATAGGATGAGTTGTTGACGCGACTCGCAATCCCCTTTGCCAGAGAATCCTGTGAGGGGGAAGGGATGATGAGTCAAGAGGTCGTTCGTCATTATCTCGTAAAATAAAAAAAGTATGAGTTGGGCTAAGGGCTAACATACCTGAGCAACGTCCCTGAAAAGGAGTTTCGCCCGGTCGTCTCAATAGTGTTCTCGACAGCGCTTCCTTCTAATGGGGTCGCACTTCGACTGTTGGCCTTGCAACCCTTTGGCGATCCACGTTACCTCAGAGATTGCATTCTGAGGATCGACATCAATGCCATGTCTATATCCAGAACATGGCGCTCACCAGTCTCAACACCCGCTTGGGGAGTGGGCATATTTGCCCCCAGACCTTGAAGTGTTACTTTAGGCCACGCAAACAGAAGCGAACGTTCAATTGAGGGCCTATACGCTTTAAGGCTCAGCCTTGAGCCTTCATTGTTGAGGTCTGTTCAACAGCCATCATCAAATACCATGATCAAGGACCGGATATACAAGGCAGCTTGCCTTCAGACTCGTCTGCAAAACGTGCTTTGCCGTCGCCCTCAACCTGACCACATTATAACATTCCACACCGATTTCCAGCAGAACCTTTGAAGTTTTCCAACTTATCTGGTAATCGTGCGTGTTCATAGATGGTGAGATGAAGGGCAAGCTGTTCACTGAAGGGAGAGCTACCATTCGAGCTTTCTCCTTTGGGACAACAATACGTGACCATGATCTAGGTGTGGGTAATATTTCAGAGCAGGGTTAGTGACACCCACGACAACGTCGGAACCTAAGCGCACCCGTTCACTTGGAGTTGTTGAAGCAAGATAAATCGTCCTGCATGCTGATATAGGCATAAATCCCTCCAGCTTTCGAGCGTCCGTTTTCGACGCACCACCTTGATCGACACCCGCGTTACGTTGGTCTAGTCCCAGGTGCGATGTTTCTGGGTTCCACAACGAGAATGTAAGGAATCAGACCGCCTGCGCAGTACGATCAGAAATGAGCCGGTGCGCACCTTGCAGGCGGACAGAGAAAGTGGTCGAGATAGGTCTTCAGCCCGAGAGACTGTAAAGAGGTCAATCCCACGAGTCTATCGTCGACCTTTGACTAGTGACCATCAACATCGCACCAGGTAGCGATTCGCATGCCCATCCCGAGATAGAAGCCCCGAAATGGTTTGCGCGGCTTCGATTTTTTTTCCGCTGCAAAAGCGTGGGGATGAACTGAGCCGAAGCCTGATATCGCGGTACCCCACTTCGTGAAGTGGCGCCGGGCGGTTCGTATCAACGATCTGAAAGACCTAATAATCGTGTCAAGTAAATGAGCATGAGTCGATACAGCATCGTTAACCAGGATAAACAGAAATTGGGAGCTGGCCATCGTGACCATGCTCAAAAGCATCGAAGGTTTTTGCGTATTGTGGAAGAGGGGTGACAGAGTAGAAAGCTAATTTGGAACTCACCTGAACGTCAAAATCGATGAATAAATCATGGCACGAATTGGCCTTTTGACCTCCCAGTCCAGGGTCACGGTGAGGGGAAGAGAGGCGAGGCGAAAGAGGGGAAAAGGCTTGGGGCATTGCACTTATAAGACGGAATAGTCCCATAATGGCGTTGACATGCCTGACGTCCGCTTTCGATCTGTTCTGGACACGAGTCCTACCACGGTAGACAGGTTGAAGTTTAGATAATCTCCAAGGCTGGGGCGAGGGAAAAGGTAGAAGTACCGATAAACAGGTCTCCAGCGTCGTTCAGACGTGGATTCATCTTTGTCCTTGATCGATGTTTCCCCCTCCAGTCCATTCCATGGTTAACTCGAGATTACTGCGATGAGGGTCCCTTGTTCTCGTGTATCAAGATACTATGTTCAGTCATGGTCGACAGCCGATATTGATCGGTAATGAAAGGAGGGCGACATGTGCATTTGAGCTGTTGAAGAGTTCAAGATTGGAACGAGTGACTCAGGGCGCTGTCTAGAGCAATTTTTCGTACGATCCAGCGACAATTTGAATTTCCGAGTAGGGAAAGACATCTCTTGCCGTCACTGCTTCAAAGGACTCCTCCTCCTGTTTTCCTTTGCTCTTCGCGGACGACGGAGAGTTCATATCGAATTCAGCGCTTTCCTTGTGTTGACAGGATTTTGAGTTAGCTTTGTCGAGGATGAAACTGGCTGTTTTGCCATAGGGATTGCAATTAATTGTTAATTGGTGAGGTTGAAGAGAGCAAGGGACGGTAAATAAATCGACCGGCAGGCAATTTTTCCGGTATGCGCGTTGCCGCTGCCCACCACGTTCGACGCTGTCTCTCCACCTCTACATTCAAACGCCACGAAAAATGCTAGTGTGAATGCATTTGTTCATATTCATGAGCCTCCACCACCTTTAGAAGGACAAACTCTCGAGACGACAACTCCCATCGCGAAACCGTTACAATGGACGACGGTTGCGGTGAAGGACAACATTTGCACGTCGGATATGCCGACGACGTGCTCGTCTGCTATGTTGGAAAGTGCGTGTCTCTGCCTTTTTGGCTCGAAAAGTCTTACTGAGGACCTTTGTAGACTTCACGTCGCCTTTTGACGCGACAGTCGTCAAGTTACTCAAAAACGCGGGTGCCGATGTCGTTGGAAAGACCAATTGCGATGAATTTGGGATGGGGTATGCTTCCGAGCTTGGCTGTCGGACGAAAGACTGAGAACAACATTCCAGTTCCATGAACACCCATTCCATTCACGGGCCGGCTGTGAACCCATTCCAAACCTTACGGTCAGCGAAGTCTACATCATGGAGAAACCGCGATAAACGGGTTGCAGGGGGGAGCTCTGGTGGTAGTGCAGCAGCAGTCGCGGCTGATATGTGTGATATGTGCGTGATTCCACGTTTCTCATTCGTCTACAAGTTCTGAAAGGTCACAAACAGCGCGTTAGCCACCGATACAGGAGGCTCAATAAGACTACCAGCTTCGTATTGTGGTGTCGTTGGTCTGAAACCCTCGTATGGTCTCATCAGCAGGTGTGTCCTCCATGCCATGCATCTCGACAGACTCTTATTGCAATTCAGATACGGTGTAGTGTCGTACGCGGATAGTCTAGACTGCGTGGGACTCATGGCGAAGAGCATCTTCCAAGCAAGACGTGCTTTCGGTGCGTGTCATTCCACTTGAGATCCTCACGAAGAACTGCTCGTGCTGAAGCCGCGGGGACCAGATATTCTCGACGTGCCGGACCCCGAGGATCCGACTTCAGTTTCGAAACACTTGAGAGAATCTGCGTCGAAGCTTTTGCGAGATTGTTCGCCCTTGAACCAATCTTCCACGTCAGAGCAGCCTAAACTACGAGTCGGTGTACCGCAAGTACGTCTTAGTCGACAAGATTTACATCCTTCCGTTAAGCCTTTTCATTTCAAAGGAATACTTCGCACAAGAACTATCTCCGGTCGTCCAGAAGTCTGTCCGAAAAGCCTTGAAATCTCTCCAGAACCTAGGAGTCCAGATCGTACCAGTGTCCCTTCCATCTACCTCTTACGCCCTTAGCGCGTATTACGTTCTTGCCAGCGCAGAAGCTAGCAGTAATCTGGCACGTTATGACGGGATTGAATACGGTGAGCCTTAACACATAGTTCGAGAACAGATGAAGGTACTTAGTCATTTGCCCTCGTTTCTAGGTCTACGTGCAACACCTCCACCAGGTTCTGACTTGACCAAGACATCGAATGTCTACTCTCATACGCGAACTCAAGGCTTCGGAGACGAAGTTCGCAAACGGATTCTCCTGGGTACCTATTCACTTACCGCGGAGTAAGTCCTAATATCCAACCCTTGAAACCTCGTCTTCTTTTAACCTTTCCCCCCTCTTTTCCAGCGCTTTCGACAACTACTTCCTGCAGGCCCAAAAAGTCCGACAGTTAGTCCGTAACGACTTTGACAGCGTGTTCCGATGGCCCAATTTACGCCTCTCGACGAGAAAACCGACCGTTTCGACGGAGGGCGTAGACGTCTTGATTCATCCCTCGGCAATACGTACCGCGCCGCTTCTCCCGTCGGTGGGCCAGAACACCGTGGAATCGCTCGATACGTATTTGCAGGACGTATTAACGGTTCCTGCTTCCCTTGCTGGGCTACCAGCGTTGAATGTGCCCGTTTCTGTGGAAACGGAGGATGGCGAGGCCGAGGAGTGGCCGATTGGGATAAGTATCGTGGGACAGTGGGGATGTGATAGGCTTGTTATGGACGTGGGGATTATTGCCGAAGCTGCGATGGCTGTGGGAGGTTAGTGTTCCTTTTTTGTTGTTTCTCACACAGACATGAGCACGAGGAATGGCGTAGTTTATCAAACTTTAACAACCACCAAAATTGGTGTTCTTGAATGTCGAAGCAGGAAGTGGCCGTTTCTCTCACGGTTCAAACTTGACCGAGTCGGAAGTCTCACAAAGGTCCAGCTTTGACCGGGGACTTTTGCCGTTGTATTCTGAATTCATTGAGAAAGGGCGAGTTTCGATTGATCAAATAGGAGGGTGCTCTGGCTGGACTCTCTTGCACGTTCGATCGTTGGTCCCGTACGCGACATGCTACGAGTCACCATAGGTCACAATCGAAAGATCGGAACGAAGCGCCCACAGGAAAGTCCCAAACTTCCGGCCTTACGACTTGTTGGGGCTGGGGATCGTCAACTCTACCAGGCAGATGATCAGGCGAGACGCGTCAACCATGAAGCAAAGGACCTATACTGCTCTTGGAGTGGTCTTGTGAACACGGCGGGACTCCCGGAGCGGTGATTGTCGCGATCCGTGACGGCGCCAATGGTCCCGCTGTTTGAAACAAAGGAGCGGAATTATCACATGAGAGTCAAGTTCGGAAGTTGGTGAGGGATATATGTTTGATTCCGTTGACTGGTTAATGGTCACGACAAAGTGAAACGCCAAAGGGAACCGGTCGAACCCAACGTATAAGTGCACGGTGACCACGGCTCTTGAAGAGGCGGCCTTGTGGGGAATTAGTCCCATTAGGATGAAGTAGATGGAATGATGAATTGAGAGCCACTGGGAGCCACTTTGGGTCCTCTTGCTCACATTGAAAATGTGGAGATGAAGACCCCGGACGTGTCATATCGAAGACCGAATTCATGAATTCATCAAATCATGCGCTTGGTCCAGTTCCTGGAAACATTGAATTCGTGAGCCGGCTGATTGCAGACTCCGCGGGAACGCCACGGAATTTTCGTGAAACGAGAACAAAACGAGGTGATTGCGATAGGAAAGGAGGCATCAGCTTGCTGGCAACTGAGCGCTGATTCTGCTGAAAGGCTTCCCTGAACGGTCGGAGACGACATTTCACTTGCTGTGTAACGTGAAGGTCAAGGTCCATCCGGAATTGAGTATGGAGCGTGGACGACGTGTAGAATGAGGGCGCCCACGTTCTATCTACGAATTGAGTACGGGGACCCTGGTTGTGTCAGCTCGGACTTTTGTGACTGCAAGGTGGCGGAACAAAGTAACAACAGACTCGAGATGAGGTTGGCTACCGAGTTGGGTTGCTAACGACCGGTTTCGAAGCTGATATGGTTGATAGGATCGATCGTCCAGCATGCCCTTTACCCATTCAACATTGGACCGATAGCTGCAGACTGCAGCGGGACGCAGGGATCAGTAAAGGAGACTAGGAGAATTTGCCGAATATCTTCCGGAGCAAGAATCAAACATGAAGGTCCGTGCGTATGTTGAGCGGGAAGACCCGGGAAAGGTCCATGGGTTGGTGGTGAGAAACCAGCTGATAACCAGGGTGATAAGCTCCTCACGGTACATGTACCTCAACTCTCCTTACTGGTAGCTGGACGGGGAGTGGGAACTATGATTCATGTTGAGCTCATAGGGATTCGTTCGGGCGCAATTCTGAGAATTTCTACTCGTCCTGAGAATACTGTAGATAGGTCTCGAGTTGAAGATGATTCGAGGCGCAGCGAGGGGCACAATTGCAACCCTGGAAGTGATAATTGTCGGGGAAAATCGCTGCAGAAATGAAGAAATAACGAATTAGGGAACAACGTGCAGCCAGCAGATTACCTAATCTTCGGACAAACGGAACGCTGGTTGGCCGCTACTGAACGGGTGGAGCCTGTCACTATTTCTCAACGTCCACCTTGCATCTCATTTTCCTCTTTCTTTCCCTTTTTTCTCTACTTCGCCGTCACCATTCTCTACATTATCCCCTCGTCGACCCAATAACCTAATTTTTCCTCGTCATCGTGCTCCACGATGGCACATTACCTCCCTGTCTTAATGCACTCGGTTACAGCCAACGTCAGCGTTGTACCTGATGACTCTTCGCTGGAAACCCAAGCGACAGGCCAGGTCGACTATCTTAGCCATGAATGGAGGGAAGAGGATGTATGGCGCTCATGGAGAAACATGACAAGACAGAAGAACGAGATTGCCAATGGCATGCGATTAGAGAACGCCAGTTGGAGGACATGGTGGAAACAGAGAAATAAGCTGAAGACGGTCAATCCGGAGTCTCTCAACTGGTCTGTTACACCTTCACTGCTCTTTATGCTCTCTAACTCTGTGATTTGTTTCTCTTTCTTCGTCTTGTCTTGATTTCGGTTCAACAAACAGGCTCAAGGACTCAGATGTAACTTGGCTCTACGGTCCGTTGCACACAGCAGTCGAATGGACACCCCCTCCAAGACCGACCAGAGATGAAACAGAGCGCAAACCCGCCTCTGCTCAAGATCGTTTGGACCTCTCGATGCCCAAATACAAATCTATCCTCAAGTACAGGTCCATCAGCGAGCTTTTGACAAGTGAGCTGCCCAACAGCCCGGTCTTCAGTCCTTCTGAGAGTGAAACAGAGGCAGAAGGTACGTCCTTAGCTGTCGTTGCTTATCGTTTAGGCTGGCTTAGCTCACTGCTTCATCTTCTTCCCCGCTCGGAATTAGCAGCGGCTGTTTCAGACTCTCAAGCCAGTTCATCGTCAAAATCAAGGCGATTATCATTGGTTCACACTAAATCGGATACTCATATCGCTCGCTGGGGACCTGATAGAACCTTCCGCAAAGACTCTCCTCCTCGCGTTGAGCCTCCCGCTTCCACCGGAGCTAGTTCGAAAGCAGATTCCAACACCGCTGAGAATCCAGCCCCTGCTCGCGTCAGCAGCTCGACGAATCTCACGGGCTATTTCAATCCACATCTACCCGGGCAGCAATCCAACAATGCTTCTTCGTCCTCGAATTCTAACTCGGCTTCGGCCTCACCCCGGGGAACAGCAAGCGAACTTTCGAATAATTACCCCCAGAAGAAGAGGCACATCACATTTAACACGTTCGTCGAACAATGCATCGCAATCGATAAGCCGAAGTCACCAGGAAGCGCGACTGGAAAGGGGATGGGCGATCACTACGATACGGATGAGGATCCGGGACCAGGCGACGATGACGGGTGAGTTTGCGCACTTTTTGCCGTCGCGTTGATTATTTATTTATAAATGCTCCCCTTAAATCTCACTCTTCCATCAGGTATGATGAAGATGTCGAAGGTGGCGATGAGTTTGATGCCGATTGGGGTCTGAACGAGTGTGCAATCACAGACTCCGACTCGGAATACGAGGAGGAGATCTTCATTCAGGACGAAGACGACGACGACGATGAGGATGAGGAAGAACCAACACACGGCGACGGTGTCATCGAGATGCGGACATCGAGACAGACAAAAGACTCAACAAAACCGGCGCTGCGGTCTAAATCGAAAGCATCGACGTCGTCTTCTTCGTCAGCCGACTCATGTGCTTCTTCTTCCACCTCCGGGAGTACGAAAAAACGGAGATCATCAGTTTCCACACTCCCGCGCCGGAGGCGGTCTGGCACGGGAGCTGATCCCCTCCTCAGGAGAACCAGTAACTCTACCGCACGACCGTCATTCAGTCACAGTCTATCGAGACATTCTTCGACCTCATCTGAACGCCACGGTCAACAACATGCCTCTCAGATGGTGACGATCGCTCCCATAGCGCCGACAAGGCTCAAGACTGGCTCATCGAATTACGCCCACCCAACGCACCACCCGGCTTGGGATGGATTCGGCGTGCATCCTGACAGTGGGTCTGGGCTCGGCGATTGGATGGATGGGTTTGGAGATGAGGCGCTCAGTGATGATGGTGGTGGGTTTGGTGCGCCTTTGGGGAGGAGCAGCGGGCTGAATGGCTGGAGGAGTAGTGAATCAGATCCGGAGGAGAATCTGGGAACTCCGGTTGAGTTGGTGTACGTACCGCCGCCGAGTGGAAGATACGGATCATCGTATGGCGGGAGGTCGTCGCATAGTAGTCAGTCCGGCGGATTTAGGATCAATTCCAGCGTGAACGGTGAGGATGCTGAGGTGGAGCAGATGGAGGAAGCGGGTGAGGCGAGACGGTTGGGTCGAAGCGATGATGCGGAAGTGCAGGTGAAGCAGACGCATTCAAGCTCGCAACCACAACCGACGGCAGAGAACGGTGAAGCTCAACCGGACGCGGCGTCTACAACGTCAAGCTCCGACGCGCTCCGGGAGCCTGGTAATCAATCGAAACGAAAGCCGACATCAAGCCTCGGGTCGTTTGGACCTTCTTTGCCCATCGTAGTGCGCACGCCCCCTGCCGTTGAGCGACCTAGAGGCTCGGAGGACGAGACAGAAGAGGATGCCTATGACTACTTCGGTGGTCCTGATCTCGGAGGGGATTATTCCACAAGGCGGAATCCCAACCGACGGAACAACAAAGCGCCTGAAGTCGGAAGGAGTGGTTCGTCGTCCAGTCTGAACGAAGAGCGAAAGTCCCGTTCCCGGTCGAGAACGCCTTCTCCTCAATCCGCCACACCAGCAATTGCAGTCCCGGGACAGCGCCCCTCGTCGCCTGGGTCGTCGTCGGCTTTGCTGTCTCCTCCGCTACGGGGTCGGGGTGCACACGGCAGTGGGTTTGGCGAGTCCTCTTCCCGTGGACGTTCTTCAACGAGAACATCTTCATCTTCGTTATCGGATAGGGAACGGCCCCGGTCTCGGTCCAACCACAGCTCGCCTATAGGTAGCTTGTCTCCCGACGGCAGCGCGATTGGTCTGAACTATGGGGTGTACGCTACCGGAAGGATTGGCGATCGAGGAGACAGAGAGAGGGAACGTCCAGCACAACGAACTGGAGGCCGAGGGAGGGAGAGAACGGAGCGAAGGTTGAGCCACAGTTTGAGCCCTGATGTTGAGGGTGTGACGTCGTCTCCAGCCCCTTCATTACCTTCGACCCCTTCAAGAGAGATCCCACCCAGCAGTCCTTCATTGCAATCTACGTCAGACCTGTCCGAAAGCGCGTCCTCAGTTTCTAGTTCACAGACCATTGTCCCCTCCTCCCCCACCTCTGCGTCACGACAGTCCATGTTTGCTTCACATGATGACGGATCAACACCTAATGTACCAACGAACACCCCTGTGATCAGTATCAGCGGTGCTGCGCATGCCATTGCTCAGATGGACAACCAAGATCATAATCAAGACGGCGAGGAAACTGCAAAACGTCCGATCAAGACGAAGCAGAGGTCACCACCTATCGATATCACCCAGCCACATATGTCCTCACCAAAGACTTCCTACTCAGTCGATCCATCCTCAGTCGCCACTGAAGCAAGAGCCGTACCGAAAGATACGTTGGCACAGGCTCCTGCTATTCGGAAATCGATGGGGCGTGGTGATGATCAGGAATTGGATAGTCAGTTACCTCAAGGTCCGGACGGATCTATCGTTGGAAAGGCTGCTGGCATAATGTCCTCTGCCAGAGCGTATCTGGGCCTCTGGGGTAATGGTGACAGGGAGAGAAGTGAGGGGTAGTGCGCCCTGCGTCGCTGTGATTTCGGCTTCCTCTCTATCCTTTCTCTTCCTCTATTTCCTCCTCTAGGAGCACATACCTTGTTCGTTTTCCAGGCATACCCTGTCCTTCTTGTCCATAATCGCTTGTTTCCTTGCATCGGTTCCTTTTCACAACTTCTTGTTTTCATTGCTTTCAATTTGCCTCGATTTCGAGCGTTCTTACTTATTGGTATTTGTCTCATCCCTGCTACCTCCCAGGACCTTCTCTGTTGCATTAATGACCCCTCCATCACTTGCAGTATCCAGTTTATGACCTCATATTCATCCTCCTCTATTCTTCCACTGTCCGTTGATCATTCGTCTTCCGACCCCCAATCAATCAGTCCCTTCAAGCCAACATATCATATTATTCTCTCTAAGCTTCTGCATCGGGCTTCGCTACGAATGTATAACGTATGGCTAGTACCTGCATTGTACTTGTATATTTGTGTACAGTTGCAATTCTAATCTTGAAGACTCACTGAACTCGCCGACGTGTTTATTCCAGTATACCACCTTCGGCAACAGAGTCGGGGCTTGTGGACCTATAACCACCCACAAACCGAAGACTCCTTGTTTGATACCCGTATGTTTCGTGTCTTCGTCAACTTCCATTGAATTATGGCGCTCAGATTCTTGAGTTCCGGTATATAATTGGCTCCAAGGAATGGCTTGGACATATTCATCACTGATCTTCGAAGTTCGAACTCGCGCATTGGCAATTGACCACGCGACGCGTAGCTTCTTTTGCCTTGACCACCATCTCTGACCGGGACCTGTGTCCGCGTACGATGTTTGTGCGAAAATCATTCCCTCAAACACGCTCAGTCTCGCCCAAACAACAGTTCTCTCATCGGGGCTCCAAAACAGAAGGCTATCGGTCATACTAATTGCAGTGCATATTTGGGGCATAAAACGCCTGTTTTGAGGTCACATATTCGTCCCTCAATAGCTCGATTATGGTTCGCTTTTATATTCAACATTAACATTGACGTTCACCAATAGATCCGTTGATCTCTCATTCCTAGCAGTTGGGCAATATGACGACGAACCATCATGCATCATGATCTTTCCCAAAACCTTCGTGCAAGCATCAAAGCGAACTCGCATTTGCAGTTGCTCTCTATCTCGAGCACTATTCACGACTCAGAAACTGTCCTTGAGTAGGGCAAATCACAAGTAATGGGAGAATCTCGTACTTGCGAACGGTCCGAGGCATTACCCCACCTCATATCCGTGCTTTGACATTCACTGGTGTGTGGACGTCTTTAACATTAATGAAGTGCGAATCAGTGGCATGAATCTGTCTACAGATTGTATGCATAATACACATCCTATGTCAGTCAAGGAGCTATGGCGACAATATGGGGTAGGGTGGCTCAAATCCCGATGAACTGTTTATCCGAATCTATTGAATGGGCCTCCAAGACAAATTCACTCCCCTTGCATGAGGTGCCTTGGATTGGCAGCGGGCAGCTGGTATGCAACTGGTTGTTCAGTGCCTCTCAGTCCAAAATGAACAGTCCTAAACAAGCTACTGTCCTTCCACGGACCACGGGGCGGCCCCAACATGTACTCACCTCTCGGGCTCCGAATTCCCACTAGGAAAGCGACACTCGCATTACGCAGACCACCAATCAGGATTTCGTCTTTGAATTTTGCGATAAGACGCAACTGAATGACCCAGGAGGACCCAGGTGAAGGGTGGATATCCCTCCTTCCTGGATGCTTACTGATCAGATTTCCGCCCACAATTCTACTGCAACATTCGAGTTTCGGGCTGATACGGCGCATGGATTCGGATCTATCTTCTGCACTACGAGATATCTCGGCGAACCCGTGGATGATGCGCAGATTCTTGGAGACCATGAAAGCTGTTGAACGACCTCGAACCTCTGACCAAGGGCTATCGAGACCACTCATAGCTCATGGATTTGTCGGGGACGACTACTGCTCTACAGGCTTCAAAATATTCGGACTTTGTATCGGTGTCCAGCAGAGAACGTCAATGCCCTTCCATCCCTTCGACCTTGCAGGTTCCGCTGCATACAATCAACCCACCGTGCACTTCAGAGAGGGCACGCGAGAAGCAACGACTCGCTTGGTATCACACTGAGCGACGGATTCAACAGGACCAAGCTGGAGCCCCAGATGAGAGAACAACGGGAGAATACACACAAGAAGTTCCTGGAAATTCCGGAACGATTATAGGTATATCCGCGAGTATCCCGGACGTTGTCCTCTACCCATAGATGTATACCAAGCTGTTCTCGTCTGTCTGACTGTCGAAAGTCTCTTTATATACGGCTAGCAAATGTTCTAGGATGACAGGAAAAGCACGGGAAGCCATCGCTACCCACTGAATAGTTCGCGTGCGCGCGAAATTTTCAATTGAAAGCGAGAGGAATTCTGAGGAATTCTATTTTGATTCGTCAATCATTTCCAGGGCCGTATGCCGACAGCGGGTTGTCCCCGTGGGGTCGGTGACCTCCTCTCAATCAGCAACTATTTAAGGATTTGGTCATGCACTTACTTCACCTCGACCTCCCGTCTTCTTACCGTGACCATCATGTCGGACGAGAAACAGGCCATCTCAAACTCCCTGGGCTCTGACAAGGAAGCAACCAGCTCTATTGCAGGATCAGCACACGAAACTCCTCTCTATAACGCCCATGTTGATGTCAGTGGGATCGACGAGAAAAAACTGCTACGCAAGCTCGACTGGGCTCTGATTCCCTGGCTGTCGTTCTTGTACCTCCTCAGTTTCTTGGATCGTACAAGTATCGGAAAGTGAGTCTTCTACACTTCAGTGGCTCGAAAGTAAAGCTCATTCACGTTTTGCTTAGTGCCAAGGTACATCTATTGACTCCGTCAAACTATGACATCCTCTAACGCGCTTCGTGGTAGCTCTATCATCTCGAAGAGGACCTGGGCATGTCGGATGACCAGTATCTGATATCCTTAACTGTCTTCTTCTTTAGGTGAGTACATTCTATCCACCGGGAGACCAATGGCCCGAGCTAATCCGGTGATGTGGGAAGCTACGCTATATTTGAGGTATGGCACTTGTGCCGTTTGTCCATTCTCGGGAACTGATTCAGAACATAATTAGGTCCCCTCAAACGTTTTCCTGAAAAGATTGCGGCCCTCCATATGGTTGTCTGGCCTGATGTTACTCTGGGGAGTCATGATGGTGTGTAGTGATTTCCGCTGGAGGTTGCATTTCCCGTTGAACGTGTTTCTATCTGTTATCTAGACAGTTCAAGGACTCGTTCATAACTATGGGGGCCTTGTTAGTGCGTAGGAATCGTGCCAGCCTCTCATCCATATCCTGACATTCACTTTCTAGCCATGAGATGGTTCTTGGGAATGTTTGAAGCAGGCTTGTTCCCGGGTGTGAACTACTACCTCTCCTGGTTAGATCACCCTTTGGAGCTCTCGTGATGACGATACTGACCACCGGTCTCACAGCTGGTACAAGCGTTCCGAGTTTGGAATACGCGCCGCGCTCTTTTTCTCAGCCGCCACCGTTTCCGGCGCCTTCGGAGGGCTATTGGCGGTAAGCTTGGCGACGCCATCGGCTGGTCCACTGACTGACATTTTCGGGAACCAAGGCTGCCATCGCGAATATGGAGGGTGTCGGTGGAAAGCCCGCTTGGGCGTGGATCTTGTGGGTACATCTTACATTACGCCGGAACTATACTCATTGCATGATTAGCATCCTTGAAGGTCTCGCTACTGTCATTGCAGGTGTTGCATCGTTCTGGATTATTCAGGACTTCCCGGATACCGCCAAGTTCCTTTCCGAAGCCGAGAGGACCGTAGTCGTTCGACGTCTACAGGGAGACGACCAATTCAGTGCTGCCGGAGAAAAGCTCAAGTGGAGATACATCATGCAGAGTTTGAAGGACTGGAAAACTTGGATTGGAAGTGAGTCGTCTCGGGCACTTGACGATTGTGATCTTCATTCAGATATCCCGCTTTAGTGCTTATCTACTGTGGTTGTGATATGCCGCTATACGCATTCTCACTTTTCCTCCCTTCGATTATCAATCAGGTATGTTACTCTGTGGTACCGATATGCCGCTGTACGCATTCTCACTTTTCCTCCCTTCAATCATCGATCAGGTTTGTCGCTTGTTCTTCCCGTGTCTAAGCTATATGCTGATACTAACATCACCCTCACGATAGCTCGGTATGATACAGAGTATTTCTAGCTTGGGGCATTTCTCATCTCGATGCAGGTTTCCAGGCCACAAAAGCCAACTTATTGACAGTTCCTGTCTATGTCTTCGCCTGCATAATCACGTGTTTGGTCGGATTCATTGCCGATAGGAAGGGTAAGAGAGGTTACCTTAATATGTGAGTCTTCCTTACCTCGTAAAATGCAGGTCCCCATACTTATCCGTTCCTTATAGCGGATTCCTGTGCCTCGGTAAATATCCCCAGTCGTCGCGTCCGTACATTTACTGAAGGAGCTAATAGGTGGTGCTGGCTATATCATCCTCATCTGTTCAAAGAGCGCGGCCCTGTCGTACTTCGCAGTGTTCCTTGCCACCTGGTACGGCTTCCCCTCGTAACTTCCTGACCCCAACTCACTCTTTTCGTTTCCGAAGCGGTATCTATCCTGTCATTCGTGAGCCAATCAAGCCCTCGATACTCTGCTGGTAACTGACTGTTCTCTGTAAACAGCTAACACCATGTATGTCATCTGCAAGCATAGCGTGCATCCCTTACTAACCGTATCTTCTGTAGAGCTTGGATGTCGAATAACGTCGAAGGGTCTTATAAGCGCAGTGTCACGCTCGGTATGGTCATCAGTTTGTAAGTCGTTGGGTCACTTAATACACCGTCCGGACTCTCACTCTCCTCCAGCGGCAATATTAATGGTGCCGTCAGCTCCAATGTTGTGCGTGGCTTCCTCCTTCCCACCCTGTAGTCTTCGTCTGAGTTTTTCTTGTTGTACAGTATCGGAAAAAGGACGCACCCAGATACGTTCTCGGTCACGGTCTGTCTCTCTTTCTTCCTTCCCGTCGAACTCGCTCGCTCATCGTCATTACGTCATTTCAGGTCTGGTTTTGATGTATATCGGCATCGGTCTCATCACCTCCGTGCTTTACCTTGTCCTCGTAAGTCGGGAGAATGCCCGCAGAGAAAGAGGAGAGCGCGACGAGGTTATCAAGGGATCGTCCAGTGGCCATGAGAAGAACGGCGTGTTTGAGAATGTGGCTGAAGCAAAGAGAGAGAAAGGAGACGATTGGAGCGGTTATCGTTACACGACCTAAGAGGACGACTCAAATTAATTTCTTTAGCTGTACGACACAACGACATTGAATAAAGACCTGCTATGCTTTCTCATGCAATGTGGCCCCGCCATCCCATTCATCTGATATGACTCGTCGTAGGCGCTAGTTGTTCCTGAATCCTCGAGTCTCGACGCGACGCGACGAGGTCACGTGAATAAACATGCCCACGTGGTATACCGCGCTCAATGCGTTCGCGACGCGCGTTGCCCTCTACCAGTGACCATCACCACGATTCCACAGCTCTCATCATTATGCACGCACGAGTCTCTGCAACGGTAGAGAGCTTCGAGCCACAGTATACTTATCACTGACTCCCGTCCTTATATCAGCAACAAGAAGCGCGTATAAACGCATTGCAAGACGAGGCAGAAAGACTTCAGCAAGAACTCGGGCAGGTGTCCTTTCTTTCTTCATGGCGCGACTTACATCTCGCTATAGGCCCGGGGAGGACGCAAGCAAGATTGTGGACAGCCATATCAAGCTTTTGCATCGTTACAATGAGGCAAAGGACGTGACTCAGGTGGGATGGTCTTGGCGTTTTTACTCGTCTGGAATTGACGACCAATGCTGCATGGTCTAGATGTTGATAGGAAGGGTGAGCTCTGTGTCGCTCTCTTGTTCCCCTTTTCCGTTATTTATTGCTTTGAACGGACACTCAGCTCGCGAATATGAAAGAGACGACCGTGCGCGAGATTCATCGAGAACTGGGGCTACCAGAGACAGACTGAGATCAAGAGGAAGTCATCGTCGAATTCAAGCATCAAGTATAGCCTCGAGGATAATACCCATCGTGCAACAAATCAGTAAACTGTATCGATTTACTGGAGATCGAAATGTATCTGTCCGCAGACACCTCAGCTTGTTCATTAGAATGCAAAGCCTTTGGCAAGGACCCTCAAGACCCTCAAAGCCTGATGAATACGTCTACATCAGGACTGCTTCAAGCTAGCTTCGGATGCTTAGACACCCTCCGCGCCGCCTTTCGATGGAGACTGCCGATCCCTTTCCCGATGGTCAATTCTTGTATCAATGTCATTCAGAGTGCCGCTGTGTTGTTGGATGCTCTTGATGAATGTAGCGGGTGTTCGGCTGAACGCTCACTGTATCTCACGGTAGTAGTACCTACTATTTTTTTACCTTGAAGCTATACCAGCCAGACAATTGACCTCGAATGTGTTAGCTTCGAAGACATGTGAGGGTCGTTAGATATTTGTATGTACAGATTCTTGGAAGAGGCCCAGGTTTCGATAACAGTTGTTCTTGGACCAGATTTATCGTCCGAGCTTGAGGCTGACGCAGCACTGAGTCCCAGCGAGGAGAGGTACTGGCTAGCACAGCCACGTTACCTTGAGTCGTTCTGAGTCCGACCATGACTCTCACGCTACCGAAATGATGGAACTCAAAGTTAAAAGATGATGCCAACTATATCCATGTCAACACATATTCCCTCACAGAACCTCAAAATCGGACGATCTCATGGCCAATTTGCACAAATCTCGTGGCTATCTAGCCCTCGTTGGAGACCATATCGACTCCTTCGCATCCAGTGCCGCCAGTAATTCAGGATCAGAGGCAAGTCTGTTGGATGCGCAGACCCCGTATCATGTCACAGTTGTCACCAAAGAAGAGCTTAGAGGGATCTCGGAAGGCAGTCTTATCAACACACAAGTCGATACGACGCGCTTGTTCCTTGCCGGAGTCGGTGGTAGCAAAAGCAAGGGGGTGTATTTTGGTGTTGTGATCTGGGCAGAAGGCCAGCAGCTCCGGAAGCGCTTGGGCCTACCGCCAAAGAATTTCCATATCACCTTGACAAGTCGTGACGACCATGACATGGACAAGGGAATTGACTCCTTGCTTCCCGATCAGTTTCCGGACAGCCCTTCTCCCGACTTCTTGGACCATCTTGCCTTTACTCTCCATCTCTTCGCTCAATACAGCAAGGCTCAGAATTATGCTGCGCGCTTGATGAAAGTTCTTCCCGATTCTCATCGAGGATACATGAGGTAAGTCAGAACCACCTTCGGATGTGGTACATAACTCAATATTCTATCAGGTTGGCGGACTCTGCGTACTCAAACGCACAATACAAAGTGGCTCTTTTGTCCTATGCTGCTGCTCACGATCGCTCTCACGACGATAAAGTACAGACATATTGCTTGAAGCGGCTCACGGCGTGTTCCAAGCACTCCGAGTGGGGCTGCGTCTTCCAGGAGTTCGAGATGAACCAATTGGTCGACGGAACCGGATCCATGCTCTTTGAGCCGTGGTCACCCCAGCTTCGATTTGCTCTCAGCGAAGACCCACCAGTACCTACGCTCTGCTTGGAGCCGCGGGATCACCTGTACCTCCCGAAGTTCACTAATACCTCGGCACTGCAGTTTTGCAAGCTTCCTCGTTTCTTCCGGTGGATTATTCCGTATCATCTCGCAGTCATGTCTACACCTCGCAACGAGTCCGATATCGACTCACTATCTTCTATCGGTATTAAGCACGTCCTTACGTTGACGGAAGAGACTCCTTTACCAGAGACATGGTTTGCGAACAAGCCCATCACCAATACCTTCCTTCCTATTCCGAACTTCCATCCACCCTCCGTCGAGCAGATGGACTTGGTCATGAGACTTGTTGAGGACGAGTCGAAGCTCCCCATGCTTGTGCATTGTGGTGGCGGTAAAGGTCGCGCAGGGACCGTGGTTGCCTGCTATCTTGCTGCATACGGCTTCAGCAAGCCCAAGCCCGACCAGGATCATCCGGAAATGTCTGCGAACGAGGCAGTTTCCACTCTTCGATCCCTCCGACCTGGCAGCATAGAAACAACTCAGCAGGAGGATTTTGTATCTAAATGGTGCAGTACGATTTGGAAACGACAGTCTATCTATCCAGAGCTTCCGTCGGAGCCTCCACCTTGTCCGATGGAGCTCGAGGGACAGCTGGACAGAACAGCTGACTTATTTGTTTTGGTCGGACTTCCCGGTTCAGGCAAGTCGTGGTTCTCCCGTTCCCTCATCGCCAGGGATGCCAAGTCGTGGACTAAGATCTCCCAGGATGATAGCGGGAGCAGGTCGTCCTGCGAGACTGCGATCGGTCATGCCCAATCAGGAAGGGTACTTTTGGACCGGTGCAATACGGCTGCAACAGACCGGAAGCTATGGCTCGACCTTGCGTCTACTTGGACCAAAAGTCCGGTCTGCGTGTGGTTTGATTACGACGCGGACTTGTGCACAGCTCGAGCTCAGATGCGGGCGGGACATCCCACGCTCCCGCCTGGAAACCGCGTACGCAATGCGGTCAATCAGATGGGGAAAGCCTTCGTTCGACCTTCACTGAGGGAGGGGTTCCAGGCAATCATCATTCTCCGTTCCTTCTCAGCTGTGCAAGAACTTGTCTCGCGCCTATCCCCACCCGTCAACATCTACAAATTCCCCCGAACCTCTCACATCATCAATCTCGGTGCAGCGACAGATGATGATCTCGTAGTATCGGACACGACCGTTTCGCAGTCCGTCATGGGTGGGCACGTTGTGATCACCGAAAAAGTAGATGGGGCAAACATGGGTTTTTCCCTTTCCTCCGACCGTACGCAAATCATCGTCCAGAACAGGTCTCACTACGTCAACTCATCCAGTCACGAACAGTTCAAGAAGCTGGGTCTCTGGATTGAGCGTCATCGGGAGGACCTTTTCGCAGTTCTAGACCGCGATGAGCTATTCGCAGAACGGTACATTCTGTTTGGTGAATGGCTATACGCTACTCATTCTATCCCTTACACTGGGCTTCCCGATCTTTTCATGGCATTTGATCTTTACGACCGGAGCACTGACACGTTCATCGATCGGAAGACGCTCAAGTCTGTTCTGAAATCAACGGGTATTGTCATCGTTCCTGAGATATATGAAGGTCCCATGGTGTCTTCAGATGAGCTCAAGGCGATGGTTAAACGGCAATCAAACTTTTGGGACGGGAGGGTCGAAGGGATTTACGTCAAATGGGAGAAGGCCGGGAGGGTGATCAACCGCGGCAAGGTGGTCAGAGCGGATTTCATCGCAGGGAATGAACACTGGACAAGAGGGAGCCTGCGCGCCAATGGACTATTACATCTCGACGGCACGGTGTAGCATAGAAACTCCCGATTATTATCCTGCTCTTTACAGTAAGTTATATTCTAAGACATGACGTGCCAAGTGCCCAATTGTCTTTCCAATCTCGATGCTGTCCATCCGGTGAAGCGAAAACTGCGAGTACCTACAAGTAACATGAGAAGCGGGAAGATGTCGGCTTCCATCCAACTAGAATGACAATGAGTGTTCGTCCCTTAGTGCTGTAGAAGGAACGTGTTGTCTTACCACAATGCCAGCAGTCAAGTAGGTGGTCGGGATCACTATCGAAAGATCAGTATACCGAGCTCGCTCCAAGCACCAAGACGCACTATTTCTTCTTAATCTCTAACAACCGCTCGTAGTTGGATCCCCAGAAGGTTTCTGCAAATATTAGAATTGAGCGGGCGAGTACGGGATCGACGTATAGAAACTGACCCTCGTGGTTTTCCTCGTATACATCAGCCTCGTTCTGTTTCAAAAACACGAGTACTGAATGAGCGCCCCGAGCAGAAACCGCCTGATAGAAAAAAATTCAATAACTGACCAAGTACGCAGCGTCGGGAGTGAGATCCCTGAGGAAATCCATAGATCGCGTTACTGCCTTGTAAGCCCTTCTTTTGTCTTCTGTTGTTGCATTCCAGTTCCAAGTCGAGATGACAGTGATGTGATACACGCTGGAGCGCCAGGCTTCGTTGACACTCGTAGCACCATCTCCGGCATGCGAGAACGGAGCAGAGCTGTGCATGATGAGTCGTGGCGTAACCTTACTTGCATCAAGAAGAGCGGAAACAAGTGCAGATTGCTTTTCTTCTGACTCCAGGCTCTCCTTGTTGATTAGCCGTGAGCCCAACGCTAGGCTTTTACCGGCAGCCTTAATCACCAGGTAAGCAGGTGAATATACAGCCTTTGCGAAGACTGAGAAGAACTGTTACGTACCGCGACGTTCTGATTCGCAAACCACTGGAAGTACTTGGCCCAGCTCGGGAATTCCATCATAGTCGCTACAGCACCGGGGACGTCCCGCCGAACTTGTTTACCGAAATTCATCAAGGGTGTCATTGATTTCGCTGCCTCGTCCTTGTCCAATCGTGGATTGATGTAGATCGCAATCTGTGAAGTTGCGATTCCACCCCACCCTTCTTTTGCCCATTGCACGGCGTTCGACGTCATTGTGTTCCAGAGACCCTTGGTAAACCTCTCCTCGGTCGAATTGAATGATACCACTGCCATCTGGAGGGTGACCTGTGGGTCAGCCAAGACGGTGCTCTCCATCACCACCCCAAAAGTACCACCTCCGCCTGGCAGATTGGCATAATCATGAGAATTTCCGGCTGTGTGCGGAGAAGGATAAAATAGCCCACTTACCTCCGCGCAGGGCAAAAAATAGATCCTGATTCTGACAAGCATTCGCAGTGAGGTATTGTCCGTCCGCAGTGACGATTTTGAACTGTAACTATGGCGAGGAAACCGGAGCCCGTTAGTAAGACTGTCGCTCTCAATAGTTCTCGGACCCGTTTCGGAAGGTAAAGGCTTACAGCTCTATCGACACCGAGCCCCATGGTATTTGATAGCATTCCGTGGCCCCCGCCCTTTGCATTGATCGTGAGGTTCCATCCATCTAATCAACGGTAGATGTGCTTACCTGGAGCCACCCTCCTACAAAGCCTACGGATCTATCGGATCCTAGCGTTTGGTCGGGAGCGCATCAGTTGCGGTGGTTAAGCCAGTTGGCCAATTATCTTACCTCCGACTACAGTAATGTTGTGTTTCTCCGCGAAATCGTAAGCATCTTGCCATTGAACTCCGGCCTAAATGGAACGTGTCTTGAGCGGGCTTGCCGGTTGAAGGTTCGACGGCGAAAACATACCCCCATCGAGACGCCACGATGAACTTCCTGACTCGAACACCCGTCAGCACGGAAGTTTGGCTCATAAGAAATCTGTGCAATGCAATTCAGTTATCCGTGTTCGCGAGCGCCTACAGCGAACATGCTTACACTCTTGAGATTGTGAGTCTAGGGGCCCGATTAAGCACGGAACATTGCGTGTACAAAAATCTGGGCGACTTACCCACAATGCCAATGATCCCGGAGCGCTGCTTCTGCCCTTGTAATCGTGCTTGGGGTTGGCATCGAGGGTTAGATCTATACTGTAAACGGACATAGTTCACTGTACCCCTGTATTTTTTATGACGAGAGGCATATTCGTGTCCTTGGAGAATCGGAACGCAGCCTGAACGTCTTCGACCTCTCGAACATCAATCTGGTAGTGCGATGATAAGCTTATGGTGAATACTGATTATTAATGAACGTACATAATAGGACGGTATACTTCCTAAATGGCATCCACGAGGGGGTAATACTGGGAAAACGTCCGAGGTGTTAGTATAGTCAAGGAGGCACTGTTCCTCTGTCATCTGGCAGGTCTCCCATTGAGTGTTCACGTATGCGCCAGGAATACTTGAGCGAAATGCTGGGATGATGTATCAATCAAGGAGGTAGATCGCGTCGAGATCAGCATGGTCAACTTACCAGCGTCGAGATATCCCTTCTGGGCACTACGACACGCGTCGGAGTCGGGGTCTTCGGAGCAGGACATGGCGAGCGGTGTGCCGCGAGAGAGACGACCTTGTACGGTGGCATTGAGCGCGTCGATAGAAGTAAGGGAGGATGTATTAATCACTTCAGAAGAAGGATTGAGGAGAGACAAGGAGGTGAAGAGAGCTGGCAACCATGTCCAACTTGAAGTTCTGAGGTTAGGGAGGTTCAGGAGGATATCCATAGAGGAGACTGACTATGAAGGACTGTGCGATCGGCCAACGAAACAGGTTTTATAGGTGGGACGTAAATAGGACACCGAACCGGCATCTGTTCCGTTCTCCATATCGAGGACCGAATATCAGCGTCATGAGCTGTCCATCTAGACTGTGATTCTCAACTTGCACAGCCAGATCCTCAATCTTCGAGAGTGAAAGCGCTCCCTTCCTCCCTGTGCTGTGAAAGAAGTACCGCTGAGCCGCGATAAGAACGAAAAGCGATTTGACTCACACGACGCCCGACTTCTCTTCAGGTGAGCTATTCTTCGGTGGAGTCCTCATGGCCGGTGAATACGCCGAGCATTTTTATCTCGCTTAGACGTATCATCTTACCCTTAGATGTATGATTGCTTTCCCAGAAGAGCTATCCGGGTTGAAGCAGTCACCTTTCAGGGCGGAAGAAGGCTGAGTCAATGTGGTCCAGGTTCCTGAAGATTCGGCATTTCCCGCGTAGCGGTGCCACGCTCGCTACGGTTGCTTGCGGTGGTCGTTCACAAGTTCGCAAGCTCGTCGATTGCGAAGAGCTCTTATTGGTTGATTTTTGCTGTTGTTGTCTTTCCCTCTAACCTCTACAGGAGCTTCATGTCGAACTTGGGACTTTGAACTATGACTCAAGAAAATGTACCGATTTCCTTCCCTTTTCTCCGTCATTCCGCTTCGAATTTCCAAGAGGCTCTGGCAGTTTCATCTTTTCCGCAATGATGCCGTCCGCCCATCGGCTGTCTCTGGAGTACTTAATCCCAACATATCAGTGACTTTGAGAATGTTGAACCGACCCATCATGCCTTCTAACGACTTTCACGATTCACCCCATAACGACCTTCGCCACGAATCACCAAACTGCATCACACCCGACATGATGAATGGGAATGCTGGCCATTATGCGCCCCAGCAACACATGCTTCACAAGAAGAGGAGCTCTCATGACCTCCGTGACGCCTTCTACCAGGACGCCGTAACTGTGCTCAACCTGCTATTGCAAGAACCACACGTCCCAAGGGATGGTCCTGTGAAGTCGGCATTGTAGAGGTATGCCATCCAGATGCGACTGAGTACAACGTTCTGAACCATTTGTCTAGAACGACTGTATTGATGCCACAGTTGCGTCCTATAGGACCCTCTGATTACGAATCATCATGTACCTCAACGACGGCCGCATTTTCCACGAACACACTTGCTCTCCAGACGACTTCGGATATTCCATTCGATCCGGATTGTTTGCGGGATGCTGTTGACTGAACAGAGAAGGCTCTCTCTATGTATCGATATGTTTTTGTTCAAGGCTTGAAATACCATGTAGCGACTTGCAGCGGTTGTATGTGCCGAAGTCTCTCGTCTGCTCGGCGGGGACGGCGACCAAATCCTCACATTACTCTTGCACCGAACAGCTAAGCTAGTTGAAACCGCAGAATGGGATTGATTCCTAAGAATAAGGTTCGTGCTCTACATTAGCGTAATCTGTCGAGTGGTCAGAGACTGCGAGTTCTCATGTGACAGGACGCGTACCTATCGTTCCGCCCCCTTCACAAAGCTCGGATGGTTCTTCTACTTGAGAGTCGCGAAGAGTTTTGGCGCAGCGCAGTCCTGGTAATATGGGTGATCAGAGTAAAGCCTCGTCAGAGTCGTAGGTGAGCTTACATCAACGCAGTGCATCATGCTGTGGATAATGTGGTTCAGTTCACTCTTTCAAAAAAAAAGATTGTAGGTCGGTAAACGTACTGGACTGAGAGAAGTGAGAGTGATGGCAAGTAGAATTCCAGCAGGTAAGTAGACACTCATTGACAAAACTGAACTTAGCACATACAACTGAAGAATAATAAGAGTCGTCAGTTATTATATCCAAGAGATTCGACTGAAAAGAGCACGTACAGTTCCTCGACACAATCTTCACCCTTGAAACCCTCGCCGTTCTGAACCTTCTCGTTACAATGCTCAAAGTGCTTTGCAAGCTGGGCACATTTGCCAGAGTTCGTGCAGTCCTCCTTGATAGCTGGGTGAGTATCTTCAGGTTCTTCTTCTTCCTCTTCCTCTTCGGCGGCAGCTTCTGGCTCCTCTTCCTGAGCGTCTTCCGTTTCGGTTTTGGCCTCGGTTTCAGGCTTCTCCTCCGAGTCGTTGTGAATAGTAGAGAAGACAGAAGAGAAGAACGAGGAGAGACCGGACATTTTGAGTTTCA
>JANHQD010000037.1:0-11338 GCA_024721195.1 Marasmius sp. AFHP31
GGGGTAGATACGTTGGTGCTGCCGTTAGGCGCAGCATTACTGGTAGAAGGTTTCCCTCCGCTGGTGGTCGGCCTAGCACGCCAGTTGGTGTTTGCGGTCTCAGCGGTAGCCAAAGATGATGGTGGGGCACCACGAGCACTGGAAGAGGCCGTTTTTGTGGTAGTCGGTCGAGTCGTAGTGGTAGACATCGAGCTGTAACTGACTGGAGATGGTGTATGGAGGTGAAAAGGGAGATGTGACGAGTTTTGAGCAAGAATGCGGGAAGTTTTGCGAGTGTGGAAGGGATGCGTGCTGGGCAGAGGGTAGAAAGAGGTCGAAATGAGGTAGGGTGAATTTTTCGAGGGTTCTTTTGGGGGTGTTTTTGCGCGGGATAGAGCAGAGTAGAGCGTAGAGTTGAGTAGAGGCAATAGACTGCGGTTTAAAAAATGTGTAAGAGTCGATCTCTCAGTGCCTCAAGCCTCGACGTAAACCAGACAGGGCTTTTATTATTGCCTCTGGGTACTGTACGGTAAGGCTAGGTAGGCGGTAGAGAGAAAGATAGCGAAGAAGGGAATCGAAGGCGAAGGAAAATTGTAAGTAGTCCATCACGTGTACTTTCGTGGAAGATTAACTACTTAAAAGGAAACGCGCCGTTACACCCACTGGTTATATGGCGTCTGTATTGGTACGGCCTGATAGTACGTTGAATGTATGCATCGTAAAGAATACCACCACCTTTCCAAATTTTTAAGATCGTATGGTGTTTACAAGTATGAATCATTATTTCGCAATTGCGGGGGCTTCTCACCGCAATTGTAAAGGTCCGTCTCCAGCGACCAAAAATCCGGGATTATCTCAATGTTTCTAAGTAAGAGGTCTGATAGCTTAGTCGGTGCTGAATTGGGCCTTTGACCGTGATGCCCTCTATTACAGGCATATTAGCGCCTGTGATAAGTACCATCCACGGGTCATGTGGTCTTTGTTTTAGCACGCGACGCGTTTATGTGGTATCATTCAGGCTCATTCAGGTCGGTTCATCTTATGATTATCCTATCACCAGCATTCACTATCTATACCCAATCTATCAGTTTTCTCCTGTATTTCGGTGGTATCAAACCAATGAAGGTACCGATTGGGGCTTGATGAGCTTCGGCAGTCCCCTAAAATCCAATTTTGGTTCATGTACGACCACAAGACCAGCTCGAAGCAATTGCGGAAGATATTTTCTGGTATGGCGAAAAGACACCCGTGTGATTGCGAAATAATTATCGACACTATTAAACATCATAGGATCGTCAATACAAAAGCGCAATTAACGTCCTGCAACAGTGAAACACATGACTAGCGCAAAGGCCTAGGTAGCTCGGCGTTGATGGTGAGTCAAGAAATATGGTGTCTTTAGGGTTAAGGCAGGTGGAAGCCGACAGCCCGAGGGCTGAGAAGATCACAAATGGAATGCGAGTCGCAGAGTCGAAAACCCCCAGAAGCTTCTCTGCGCACAACGATCCGGATAACAGGTACTTGTAAAAGTAAGTAATCAACACAAGTGCATCCGGTGGGTAGATGTTCGATCGCCTTATGCAGCTGGGTAACTTATAACTACTGTGTGCATACCGTAATTGGATGTCGGTGTGCATCTATGATCACTGGCACGATAGCAGATTCGGGGGGCCCTGCGGGTAATTTTTTTGGGTCCAGACTGGTTCGAGTCCATGGCTTGATAATCATCAGCTCAAATGTTGTGGGCTGGCCGGTAGAACGTCAGAATCGAGCATGGCGTAGCTTGCTTCTCTGAGTCTTCTCGCGACGACCTGAGGGCCTGTCGGACAACGCGGTCCGAGCGGTCAAGTTTCCGGCACGAAAGAATTACGTTACCGAAACACATCCCACCGTCGAATCACCATGTCCTCCGTACAACCCCACTTATCCACTCTTTTCGAGGCTTGTACGATGCCAAATTATTGCCCCTCAATGTAATTCCAAAATCACGTCATCCATCACAGCCCATCTTTGTCTTCCAAGAACTCTCAATCCGTGGCCTCTTCGCATATTTCCTCGTGAAACCACCAAACCCATAAACCGTCCAAGACTACCAATATCGCGATCTCTGCATAGAGAATCTGATGCTACCTTACGTTTTTTCCCCTCGTTTTCGTATCCTACAAGCCAAAACAGGTTGCTTGCTATTGGGCTCGCCGCTCCATGGCACCATCGTTCCTCGCCCGGGAGGTGTAAGATAAGAGTGATTTGGATCTGTACGTGGAAATGGGCTGCTGCAGGGAAGTGGTCAAATCTGCGACAGTGGAGGTTGGGTACGATTGTGGGCCGTTTTGGAGGGAGAAGAATTAGGATCCGGATCTAGACACAGCGTTGCAGAAAATGCTGGCAAAGGCACCTTACTCTCCGCCCGTCGATGACGGTACGGACAAAGAGGATAGCTCAGATGACACGGCTTTCCGGAATTGTCATTTGAACGGTATTGTCGACGTCCTCTGTTAAAGGGATACCAAACAATCTTAGCTGGTCGACGCCAGACGTCATCATGGGCGTCCACTCCAGTACGCTCCTCAATCGCTTCTTCATCCCTCTCTTCCATCAAAACCAACCTTTTCCTCCAGCCGTCGTCATGAACATAATCAACCACGCATACGCCATCTCACTCTACTCAAAACCAACCTTCATTGACCAAAGGCTACCGCGTCAACCACATGGCCGCTCTCCACAAATACACCTACCGAGGTTCGAAAATCATCGACAACATCGACACTCAAGTTTCAACCCAAACTGCGGGCACTGATGGATAGATTCTGTTGGAACGTCCAAATTACGATATCGACGCTGAGTCGTTTCAACTCAAGCTTGAAGAGGATCCGAATGCCAGGATGATGTATGGGAAGATACGGAAAGAGGGATTGGAGCGGGAGTATCGCACGCGAGATTATGGAGGTTCATCGATGACTGCAGAGTGCGCTCTCGTGAATTTTCTGACCCTTCCTTTCCTTCGCTTACGTTGTAAGAATCATTCTAGCCTCGATAACCAATTGAAGCCGCCCTTGTTCAGCATATACGATTCGCTCAGACACAAAGATCTCAACTTTAGGAACGGATGTCAGAACGCCGAAGAACTGGTGACGCCAGGATTCCAGCGAGCGAGAGAACAATACCCTTCCCTCACGCGCAAGCCTGACCTCCTACCAACCGCGTTTGCTGCGAGAATGTTCGAAATCATTATCAGGTCACACCGAAGGCAAAGGTCCTTCCTACCTTAGGCCTGGCTTCCGCTGAAACTTTCTAGGTCACCTTTTCATTCGCACTGCTGAACAAGGCTGAGCGGTTGGACAAACGCCAGGATTGGTATTCCCAAGGGATACGTTGCTAGGCGCAATCGCGTACGGAGGTACACCCTATCGCAGATCCGTCGGTTGTGTTTAGGGTGAGAGAGAGCTTAGAGTTGGAGTCGAGGTTCCTCTCGCTGATGAGCCGTAGGAACCTGAAAGGAACCTTAATTGGAATCTTTCAGCGGCGTGCTCAAACAACCATACACCTCTATCCTGAAGGCTCGAGGAAACGACCTGCCAGTAAGTAACACCCTCTCGACGCTCGTTTCATGATATTTATGTGCGTCTTCATTCCCCTTTGACGAAGGCGAGGTAAAACCCGTCCCCAGCGGGGGAGGATAGCTTGGTTCCATGTAACCGAATGGGCACGGTCATAGTCATGTGGTTGGTCATTTCGTTTTGTTGGGTATCGTGCCCCATGGCTGAGTTGGTTACAGCGTCCGACTGTTATGCGTCACACTGGCACATTTGAAAATAGCAATCGGAAGGTCGTGAGTTCGAGCCTCACTGGGGCAGTTGGAAGGCATTGTATCCTTGCACCTTTTTAGTCGTTGAATACCACACAATTCCGCCTCGGTACTCAAGTCGAACCGAGTTCTTGGCCAGGCTACGTTGCCGACCGGCGCTTCTCTTGAACGTAATCACCTCTCATCTTGGGAGGGTCGGGCAGCGTTTCCCAATGACGTCCCAAAAACATTAATGTCGACCATTTTTCTGACCGACTGGAGCTTTGATCGATCTTGCCTACTGTAGACCGGCGCTCAAATCAACTTTTGCTACCTTTGTTGAGTGTTAAAGGGCGGATTCCTGAACATATTACGAGGGACACGGTGCCTCCGTGTTGAGAGTTGGCAGGATATGGAATGCAGACTGCGTATTGGATGACGCTGTAAGCTGGTGTTGTACCTCCAATACCATACCCTACATATACTCTAATACGACAACCTTTAACTCCGTCAAACGATCGAAGGTTATCGTCGGTTTGGGTGGGAGTAGGGGAAGATGAGGGGTACTCGCGCGATGGGTGGGACCTCCAAGGTGGGTGATACGAGGCTTCGTTTGAGATGTGCCAAGGACTCCAAGGTGACGCCGATAGCCCGTGCCACACATACTCATAGATTTGTGAGACCCGTGTGAAATGGTCGATTCCGATGGGCGATGTGGATGCTAGAGAGATCGGGGTTGCCACTCGGAAGAATCAACGTGCGGGCTCGGAAGACAAGGTTCGAGCGGCGGCCCCACGTCGGGAATGGAGGGTGGTTATGCGCGCCGATGGAGATGTAGCGAATATGTTGCTTATGATTATGAGTGTAGTGGTAAGGGTTATCATTTTCCTCCTCGTCCTTACAAAGAAAGTGATGCTTCACCTCAAACTCCAAGAATTCGCCTCTTGAAGGAGATGTAGGAAGCCATTGTTCCGAATCGAAAACCCCTTCGGATCCGATTGTTGCACGGTAATACCATACAAAGGATGGCTAACTAGGAGCTCGAGAAGAAGTTTGTACTGATCCATCCATGATAGTTCACGTGCCACGTGAACGTGCATCCTCTCCCTCCCCCTCCACCACCGTCTCAACAATCATTACACTACATATGTCCCCCCATTCGGCCTATCCACATGACTAGTTTGTTCAATCCTATTACTCGCGCTCCTAGTCGCCAACTGCTGTCTCACATAACTAGTCTCCACATAGCTCTTTGTATCTTGAAACGAGTTACCAAGTCCGACTCGGACAATGATCAACGATGGGGCAATACCCTACTCGACCCAACATTACATCACCACCCAATCCAAACCCGGGAGATCGAAGAACGAAGACTCACCACAATATGATGCAATGAAAAGGACACAGAATCGCCTTTGCTCCCGGGAATTATCAGTGAGAGGAGTATGGCAACGGGGTACATGAGTCCGGATTCGATGCTAAAATCTCGAACGTCAGCCGAGCGTAGCCAGAGAAGAATGCAAGAGGCCCCGATACCCACATGATAACCACAATGGACATGTACTTATTATAAACGCGTTTTCCCAGGAGAGATTGAGTTTCGCGCATGATAGAGATGATCTTCCATGCTTTAATTTGATGATTGTCACGAGGGACGGGAGCGCAAATAATCTCTTCGATTCACTGTTGTTGCATGGCGAATCAAGACTCACCAATCATGGATGTGAGCAACAAGTTGATGACCACGATTGTAGCACAAAACGCGGTGTTGATTCCGAAAGGTACACCAGCGCGGAAAGAGTATCTGGAGGCAGTGGGTGTCTCATGCTGGGGGCCGACGATCATGACTGCGAGCCCAAGGGCTGTCGGTAGCTCAATATCAGTTGCAAGGCTTGAGATAGGTCTACGAACGCGTACCGTTACAGACCATACACAAGACAAAGGGTCCCGCCACGACCCTCCAGTCGCGGTTCCAAATCAGATAGCATCGTGATATCTTAAATCACAGGAGTGGATCGTGGTCAGCGGGCAATCTGAGAAGAGAATACAGCGGGCTCACCAAGATACCATCGGTGATGCAGCTGAATAAATTCCTCAATATCTATTGCGCACAGCCAAGTCGAACAAATAACATACTTTGAGATCAGGAAAATGACCCAACAAGCTTGCCTGTCGAGAGTTGGAGGTATTTTAGAACGTCATCCAAATCCGAATATCCGAATAGCCGCCCCAGCCCACTCACGTCAGATCAGTTACCAACGGGTTGTGCATCTTCGTATCATGATCTACTTCTGTACCCTCGACTCTGAAGTTGAAGGTGTCTATCCCCCGAACAACCACAACCCAGACACTGAGCCATAGAGCGGTAGTGGCGAAAAGAAATAGTGCTATCATGATGATGATATACCAAGAGTGGTTTCGTGTCTTCCGGTTCTTGAGGATCACGACTCCGGTCCCAAATAGAACGCAATACATCCCTAGAGGGTGAGGTGGTCAAGTCCTAGACCTCAAAGGAGATCAAGATATATGTACCGTAAAGAAGGCAGGGGACCTGTCCAGTGTCGGTATGGCGTATATCACACAAGATTAGAGGGTGAATAACACAGGGCGTGATACAACGTACCGCGACGTCTATTAATGACTCGATGAAGATTGGTCTGAGGATATTAAGCAAGTCAGTTGTGTTGTTGGAGTTCATGACTGAGGAAAATGATCCCGGATGCTTCGAAGTTATGACATCTCTTATACTGAGTATTTTCGTCACAGCTCAGAAAAAGACGTTTAGTCGACGCCGGCGGTGGATCGGGTATAACCCCGCGGTCCAGTGTATAATGAAAGACTGGATTGTCCAAGTTATTGCTATAAATAGGGCAATCTCGTCGGGGTTAAGCACCTTGGTAAGAACGACGGGGGCAGTTTACATGCCGCGAGCAATTGATTTTGATGGTGTGTGATCGACCATTTCGGTCATGGTAGTTAAGTTTAACAACTTTGGACAGCATCTCTCCTCCATAGACTGACTTCGTATTCATGGAATCTGACTTATGAGAGATCGCCGGGCTCCCGCATTGTCCCACCCCGGCCTCTCACTTCTTAAACGCGCCACAACCCTCGAGGGCACACCCGCCTGTGGCGCCTAAACTCAAGAAATAGAAATGCGGCTCAGTAGGCGTCCCGTGGAAGGTCTGTTTGCTCGGCGAATCCCGAACTGGGGTTGTACGAGTGACGTACCAAATATTTCAAGCAGGTCCGTATTGCCGTCGTATGGTTGAATCTGCTTACTATAAGTTTGGCATTCCCGCTGTAGTCCCCAGGCCCGAAACCACGGGTCCACCCCGTTACGACTATTTGCAAGTTTGTGTTCATGGATCGTGTCGAGATTGCGTTCTTGCGGTGGGAATATTTCGAGGATAGCTAACGAGTTTCCAAGTTGTCGTCGAGCCTATGGATCTGTCTTCCTTCACAGTACCCTACTGGCCTCCTCGCCCTGGTCTCAGTCCGCTTACCTTGACATCTTACCTCACCCTATCCCTCATCAAGTCAACTTTTATAATGAACAGGCGGACCTCTGATAGGACACAGCTTTGCACGCAGCAAGCCGCTGATAACTATTTTTCCCACGCTCCAGCTTCGTAGTGATACTCTTGTTTTTGGTGATGCTGCATAGATACCAGTCCTTAAAATCTACCCATTAAATACTATCAAGTCTTCCCGCACCCACGCACAAATCAGCATCGCATCGCTCTAGTGATACTCGTCGGACACATACGAGCTAACATAGGGATCATCGGGGAAGGTTGTCGGCTTGAAGCGAAAGAAGATAGAGACCTCGGCTGTGGTTCGCGTTTATTAACGCTGAATTTTTTTCGGAAATGGTCCAATTTGTTATCTTGGCCCTACGAGAGCTCACTACGTCGGACCTATGCCACACTGGTAGTCACTTCCAGATCCAGCCCGCCAGCTCCACCGGCTCGACTCATAGTGGGCCGAGTTTCCAACTGCTGCCTGAACCGAAGGGTGTCTAGATAACTTTTGGTGTCTTGCAACGAGTTACCGATCCCGACCCGTACAATGATCAACGAAGGTGCAATTCCCTACAATGGACATTCTTGGACCAGTGAAAGATGGATATGGGAATCACAACTCACTACAATATGATGTAACGAGAACGAGACAGCGTCTCCTTTGCTCCCTGGAATTGCTAAAGAGATGATGATGGCAATGGGGTACATAATTCCAGATTCGACACTTTCAGGTCAGGAATAGTGAGCCGCCGATACGTTGTGGCTGCAGTAGTTGGAGAGTACGCACATGATCACCACGACGGACGTGTACCGATTATGCACCCGGCTCCCTAAAAGACTTTCAGTCTCGCGCATTACGGAGAAGATTTTCCACGCTGCAAGTCAAATGTTAAGTCAGCACTCTTGGGTATACAGAAAAAAGATACTCACCGATCATCGACGTGAACACAAAGTTGATGACTGCAATTGTTACGCAGAACGCTAGGTTTATAGCAAAGGGTGCACCTGCACGAAATGAGTAGTCAGATGGAGTCGGGGTCTCCCTCTCAGGGCCAATTATGAGGACCAGTCCGAGGGCTGACAGGCAATGGGTCAGAATGACGATACTACTCACTAGAGTATAGGGAAGGACAGGGGATCAATTCGACTTACCGTTACAAGCAACACAAGAGACAATCGGTCCACAAATGATCTTCCAGTTGCGGTTCCAGATGAGATATATCCGGGAGATCTTGAATTGCCAAGTACTCAGTAGGGATGTATAGGTGGGGCAGGAGGACTCACGAAGATACCATCCGTGATAAGACTTGAGGCCGTACGGTTCAGTTCTCCAGCCATTGCATTGAAAAAGAGGGGGTACTGACTTGGATATCAGGAATATAACCCAACAAACTCGTCTGGGGGAATTGAGAAAATATTCCAGCTTCAAACTGAGAGTGAGCCGCTCACACGAGATCGACCACCACTGGACTTTCCATCTCCTTCTCCCACGTCTTATCCCCTCCTTCGCCAAACTCGGCTCGAAGCTCGAATGTATCCAGTCCCCGGAGAACAACCACAAAGAAGCTCAACCACAAGGCCGCCGTAGCTAAAAGGAATAATGCGATCATCACGATGATATAATACACATAATTCTCTGTCTTTCGTTTTTTGAGAATGATGACCCCCGCGCTAAAAAGGACTGAGTATATTCCTGATCCAGAATGAGAGAGATGAGCGAAGGACCGGGGTCAGACACATACAAACGTACCATAGAAAAGCCAAGGAATCTGGTTTCAGATGAAAGTTAGCGGAAGGAACACTGTATGAATTAAAGCTCACGAACGCACTCCAATATCGATCAATGACTCGATGAAGATGGGTCGTAGAGTGTCGATCAGGTCTGTTTTGCTGGGGTTGGTGTCCATTATCAAGAAGATCGCTCGATAGACCTCGATCTACTCACCTTAAGGCTTACTTATACGATATTTTTCTCTCTTCGTTGTCTTCATCATCAGAACGAGACCGGCGAGGGATCGGGCTGGGTTCTTGGATGTTTGATTATTGGTGGGAAGATGTATGGGTGCCGGCCCTCCGAGGTATTGGGGTGGGTTCATGGTTTGTATGTGGTTCATTTTTAATCGGGGTATACAGCATGTCATCCATAGTTGATGTTGAAGTCATGCCAAGTCTAACATCCAAGGAAAGGTTAGCCGGCATTGGTGTTCGCTGACCGTCAATGTTTTATAGCATTACTGGACTCGAATCTCGAATATGAAGAACACGGGGATCCCGTAAGCGATAAGAATGGCAATGGAGGTAGGAAGTAAGGTCTAGAGTGTGTTCTTGAAACCACTTGGCTTCTGTTGAGTACCGTGATATTTGGTTTTCTTATAATATCTGTGATACTGTGCAAATACCACCGAGGTCCGATACTGTTGAACCCCGCCAATCTATTAGATATCAACTCATCCTGCAACCGCACAGTACTCACCGTTACATATGAGCTAATTTGGGGGCAGGCGGGGAAAGTTAGCCGGCTTGAGCGCAGGAAGAAAGTATCCATTAGGTGTGCCGAGCCATACGGCTAGCTCAGCCACAATCTGCACGGGATATTGAAACCTATGAGTTCAGTAATCTTAAAGCTGCCCAATACCATCCAACTCTGCCTTTGTTGCTCAAATCTCTTTAGCGCTGATTTCCCTTGTGTGAAGGAACAGGTGTTAGAATAGCGGCGATAGAATGGATTCAGACTTAACGGCAATGCCACATACAGTATTGACAGCTTCTGTGCGAGAGCCATCCCATATCAACGTTGTTCGGTGATAACCAGCATCATCCACGTCTCTTTTTAGATAGATAGATAGACTGAGCTCTCGTGACTTGTGCAATATAGAGAACAGTGAGGGAGGCAACAAAAAGGTTGTCAGGCTAGGTGTGATGAAGGTCCTGGTCAGTCCCGCAATAATGAGATGAAATAAAGTCATGATGCGCACCCAAGCCCTAAGTTCAAGCTTCCTTGCTGCGGTGCTTCGTACCGCTTGACATCTATGTTTTTGACTTGCTTGAAAACATAAAATTCACCATCTGCCAATCCCTTGTCGGCAACTACTTTTTGCTTTCAGATGAAGGCCCCGGTAACTGCCGAGGTGCCCGTAAATGGAAGAATGGACAGACATACTTACAGCGACTGCATACCTGAAATGAGAATCAGCAAAATGCCAAAACAGTACTCACTTGATACTTTTCTTTGAGGATGTCAACTTGAGCTTTGATTGGAGGGGTAAGATGAGAGCCAGATTACGGGTTCATCAAGAGTCAAGCTAGAGAGTGGGATGAGCATTTTGATCAGAGATTGAATCATTCTCTCTGCATACCAAAACTTTTACTCTCCTATTGCAAAGAGTGAGCAACACAACTTGTGCAACATAGATGGTTGTGGGGTAGTGAGCCAAGAACCAAAGCAAACAACCCCACTGAAACCACAAGCTTTAAATCTCATCAATGCTGCTCCCAGTGTCATACATTCTCATTCCATGAGCCATTTCTACCAAGACCTTTTGCTGCTCCTTCATGAACAGTAAGAAACATGACTAGCATAAGGGCCTGGGTAGCTTATTGTTGGTGGTAGCAAGTCAGAAGCACAGTGTTGTTAGGGTTAGAGCAGGTAGTTGAAGTGTACGTTTACCACGCCTTATGACCTCATAACCCTTGGACCTATTGTACTCCATAACCCTTGACCTCCGATCTACTTACCGTCATGCACAGTTGTATATACATCATGCACAGTATGTAATATCCACTTGTATTAACCCTATGCCACTATCTTTCCTCTCGTCATACCTACTTACAGATTAGATATCTGGACTCCGTAGCTAGTTCTACACTATATAAGCTGTCTCTCTAGCTCTGTGTATAATCATCATATTCTACTCTTCTATCTTCGTTGAGCCCTAGCTCCGACAACTCCTTAGCACTCGTCAACTCCGCTCTTCCGGTATACTCGACACTCTACACCGTTACTCGCGACTTGGTAGCAGCAAACTTCTGTCGCATCACATCTACTCGACTC
>JANHQD010000040.1:0-11077 GCA_024721195.1 Marasmius sp. AFHP31
CCATGGACACCCTCAGAACGATTCGGAAAAATTTGGAGAGACTTGGTCCGCGCCCATTATTCATGATTACAGATTGCCGTTGTGGCTCGGACGCAGACTTTGCATTGTCATCCCGCTTCCACGAACGTTACCAGGCAGCTTGTCTGCGAGCGGTGAAAAGTCTCGTCTCGAGCCATTCATCTTACGTCTCAGAAGGCAAACTGTTCAGGGCGCACGACATATTCGTATACTTGGTCAATTCGTCACTTCTCCAGAGTTGCGCGTTTGGACCAGAATTGTTCACTCAATGTCGGATATTATTTCCAGACAATGATGAAAAATCCTTCAATGGCGTGTTATGGTATTTTGACGCCGAGAGTCATCTGAACAAACTGCTCCAATGGCTTGAGGTATGTCTATATACCCGCTGGATTATCTCACAGAACTCAAGGCTGACCCTGGTCTCTCCCTTGCAGACGTGCCCGCAGCATTACGCTAATGAAAGGAAGGAAATCAAATCCAAAGTCGTAGCCATTTTCAGCCATTTGGAGTCTTCCTGGGTGCGGCGATACCGTCTTTATAATAGCCTCGTTGAACCAGACTGACGATATCTACGTGACGACTTCGATGTACGTAGATATGTATCGTTATAGATAGTTACTGCACTCGGGTCAACTTGTAATCTTTGCCATTTCGCACTATCAAGTTTTGCTTCTTCCTCAGCTCTAGAGTTGGCTTTGGGGACGTGTTTTCGTCTAGTAGAAGTCCGGTGGCGTTCGGAGTTGGCCGAGTTGGCCTTCTTCTCCGTTGTCTTTTTGCGCCTGGCTTTGGAGAACTTGTGGGGCTTTTGGATAGCAATGTAATTATTGAGAGACCATACAGTAAGCAACTGGTGCAATCGAAGAATATTGAGCGTGGTGGAGAGGATCCAACATCGACCTTGGCAGGCTGGACCGGAAAAGCGCCTATTGGCGCCCACAACTTCTCAAAAGTACTTCGACCTGCGCTTGGGCCGCAACTCTTCTCTTCCCTTGACCCGTTTTTCATTGTCATTGTACACGGCTTACGCGTTCTCCAGCTCGAGCAATTAGAATTATGCATTATCTGTCCAGCATTTCAAATGGTGACTCATCACTACTACTACCCTCGAGCAGGAAGATTATACGACTACAAATACTTAATCTATACTATACTATACAACAAGGCGGTCAGGATAGGTGATTGTGCTCGGAGGGAGTCCATGTCGGCATAGTCAAGCATTATAAAAATATAATACGGGCGTTCTAGTTAGATTTTTGGTTTATGGTTCGACGTCCATTGGTACGTCCATATCCATTGCTAGGGGTTCCACGTCCGCCGGTGTCGCTATGTGTATCGGTGCTGGTATCGCTCCCTCCTCCTTCCCATCCTCATCTCGAATGCCTCCCTCGGGTATTGTTAACGGTCGATAAAACTCCAATGCCTGCCCGCGTGCCTCAGCAGAGTTCGGAAGCGTAGAACGAAGGACATTTGGAAGATTCGGGAGAGCACATCGAGAAGGCGGCCTCGGTGATGATTCTGAATGATCGTTCGGTGAACAGGTTATCTAGCAATAGCTTGACTCGAAACCAATCACTTCGCCGTACTCGTGCCTCGATTTGCCTATCCCGAAGCACGAAGGTGAGAATGGTCTCGAGTCTGGGTAATCGATATAGGGTAAACCGTGAACGGTACGAGATAGACTTTGAGATGGCGGAAGGGCAAATGAGCAAAGGCCGGCAAAAGGTGAAAGAAAACACAACACACCTTGATCATTGTACCTAGAGCTGCGAGACCGATATTCTTGACAATATCCGGGACGCTTATTCGAGAGGTCTCGCTCTGAGGCTATTGGGTTGGTTTGACGACGTATATCGTTGTATTCTCGATACATTCGGTTGGTCAAGTCTTCATCATTCTCTTTCTCGAGTTATCCAACCACGTCTTTTGCCTGTAACCGATGTTCCTCGATACTCCGCCAGATTCTATTATTTCGGTGCCTAACCTGTGAAATTCAGGCCTAAGACTCCCGAGTTGGAACTCTTCGCGAATGATCTCGGATCGCTTTCTGAGTACAAGATTGGGGAAGTAGTGAGTGACGTGATTGAAAACGGGGCCGCGCAGAGGTTTGACTGAGGTTGCTTAAGACCGCGGATGTCATCGTGGGGGGAAGAGAAGAGTTCGCGTCGTTGAATAAGCGCTCGCGCAATCCCCTTCAACCCGACGACCAAAGATCAGTTTGGACGAACCTCTCCTCTCCCATGGATCGACGAACCAGCCCGTGCAGACAGCAGTGAGACTAGATAAGGTTTTCCTCTGGACGTTGGATATTCCCATGACAGATTGGGCCATTCTTGCAAGACTTTTCGACCACCCCGACTGAACTTTCCTCTCGTCTTCACCCAACTCACCCACCATCCGCCTGGTGAAGATGTTTTTTTTATCCTCTCATACCTTCCTCCTATCAATTTTCCCTCCCAGCTCTGAGTGGCTCCTTATCGTCCCCTGTCGTCCATCATCATCGTCCTTCCATCTGGCCGATCTTCAAAGGCTTTGTAGGCTCTCATCTCAGCAATTCCTGCCTGTTTCCCTTGCTTCGGGGTGGTCGAAGATTCACCAGCATGCCTCAAACCCTCACTTCAAACTCCTAATTTTTAATCGTGAGGTTCTTCCCAACTGTCCCTCACCGGTATGGGTTCTACCCGGGGTCAGTAGAATCGTACCCAGCTATCACCATAGCTGACGTTTGGACCCCAAAGCATCGCAAGTAGAGAGTGGGTTACCGGCCTCAGCTTTCGCCGAGAAAGCTTTTGTCCGTTCAGTGAAAAATAGCTCAGTATTCGATGTCACCCGCCATTCAATCACAACAAGCTCTACGCCTTCCTATCGCTCGCCTCGGTCAGTCTCACTGCGCACTCACCAACATAAGCAGCTACTTACTCCGCCATCGAGGGTCTCATTATTGACTCTTGTAACCCCGGTGCATCTTTTGGGCTGCCCGTAGCGGTCATGTACCGGCTTCTGGCACAATCCCTGTCGCTCCCCACGTATCGGATGATAGGTCTGATACAGGTTTGATACACCATCTTTTACATAGTTACACATATACTTCTACCACTTCCTCAGTAATTTGTATTGTATACCGTCCTGTCTCAATAGCTCCTCTACCAATTTCATTCCTTCCAAAACTTTCTCCTCTTGCAGGCGTCCTCCCACAATTTGGATCCCAATTGGAAGACCAGCCATTTTCGCAGGGTTATACATCTTGTACGATTCTTTCTCGATGTGGTTACGAGCTCTGAATGACGGTGGTACCCGATCAATAGCAGGATCAACTTGAGTGACTGGTAGCACTCCCGCAGTACGGTCCAGCTAGAAAAACAAACATGAGCAATGGGTGTTCGACTTCCGCCCTGATTGCGAAATCAACACTCACCATATTGAAAAGTACGGTGTATCCACAAGCCTGAACGCCCATCTTCGTCCCGTTATGCGGAACAGCTGGAAGAGGGTTCGGTACACTGAGCACGAAGTCGAGGTTTTCCTTGTCCCACATGTCGAACCACTGCTGACGGTAAGCGTTCCTGCGACCAACAATAGGCCAATATTCTGTTATCTTCTTCTCCGACGTCACACCCTCCAAGAACCCTGCGTATACTTCATCGTGTCGAACGTATCGAGTATACCAGATGTACAACTTCTTGAAGAATCGCGGTAGTACGAACCATTTTCTCAAGTGGCGTACCCCAGCATCGCACCACTCGCCGAATCTTATAGGACCTGTTACTACCTTTGCTGCGTGGAAAATAGGTATTAGTGCTAGCATTCGATTAATGAAAGTAAGAGCATACCCTCATCCGCGAGCAACAATTGCGAAGCTATCTTGAGACCTTCATATAGACTAGGCGGGTCGCTACATATGATATGAGAGTCAACAAGTGACTTTTAGACAGGGAAACGAACTGACATGTCTGTTACGATATCTCCCCGTCCTTTCAAAGCTTCTACAACCCGCTCGAGAGCACGCTTACAAGCTGGGGAGGGTCTTACAACACCTGTCAGAGAAAATCAATGCCAGCTCCTGCGAGCACGGTCCCATGAGATGGGATCCTACCATCGTCCCATATGACACCCCATTTCAGCCTCTTCTGCCGAATTTCAACTTCCCGCCACGGTATCTCCAAGCACTATAGGTGTGTGAGAGATCTTTCCGTGAATTGAACGAACTGTACTTGCATTGAAGTCGTACTTCCATGGTTGCATCTTCGTGACAGCCTTCCAAAAGGTTTCCAGATCCTCGAGTGTTCTGGCCATGGGCGAATGGGTGGACGGTACCCCTTCCTGTCCAGGAATGCTGGTTCCACTCCCGAATGTCGGAAACCTCCCAACGGAAGCCCTGATGGCATAAAGCCCAGAGTAGTGAGCCGGCACCCTCACCGATCCTGCTACATCTGAGCCGACCCCAATTCGGGAGCCCCCGTATGCAATCAAAGCTGACTCGCCTCCCGAGGAACCTCCAGGTGAATAATCCGCGTTATGAGGATTCGTGGTGACACCGAACACATCAGAAGAAGATTCGGTCGACATGAGGGTAATCGGGACGGTGGTTTTGACAAAAGGTACTGCACCAGCATCTCGAAGGAGCTTGAAGATGGATGAGTTTTCGGCGAAAGGCTGCCCAACCCTCGCAGAATACCCAACGCTAGAGTCGAAGCCTTTCACACCCATCATCTATTGGGTATCAGAGGTTGCGTTCAGTATGTGCTCATCAATCACAAGTAGTTGACTCTGGCTCACATCTTTCAGGCTGACCGGTACACCAGCCAAAGGGCCGTCTATATTACAGTCCTTCGCCCATTCCAATGCTTCAGGGATCATAATCTCGGTCAAACAGTTTGTCTCCTTGTGAGCCAATAATGCTGCTTTTCCATAGGCCGTCACCGATGCCTGGGGTGTAATCTCCGCTTGCTTGATGCTTTCAACCAGTTGTGCAACAGGCATATCCAATACGCGCTTATCCTCAGTGGTCAAGGGTGCATGGAAAACAGCGGGCAAGTGAACGATGCGTTCTCGCCGTTCTTGCTGCTTCGTTCGACTAGTGAAGTGCGCCTTTTATACCGAGAATACGGACTGATAACAGACAATAGCGCTCACCATGCTCTACGGTGCTCGAGGTATGAGGACAACATATTGTTGTCGTGGAAATGGAACCGACTGGGAGCTGACTGGACTGGTCATGAGGGTCCTTGAGGGTCAGAACGAAACAGTTACACGGTGAACAGGCGCTCATTCTCCGACTTTCCCACCTGCTTTCTTTAGACTCTAATTTAGAGAGCGTTCCTGCTCCATTCCATGGCCATAATTCTCCTACTCTCCAATCGTCAATTGTACGGCTGTTCCCAACTCGATGCCAATTCAACCTGATCCCCAATCTTCGGCAATTGTAACCCTTTCTATTCGAGTGTCCCACCGATTCGGGAATAGACGAGCCAGGCGGTCTTCACCCAACTCACCCACTATCCGTCATCCTCCCATCAACTTCCCCTCCCAATTCTAAACGGCTCCCTATCGTCGGCGCCTCCAAACCACATCTTCCTCCGTTGCGATATCTTGTCAATTGGTGACCTCGGTTATCTCAGTCGCTACGGGTCGAAACCATCCCCTATATCCCCAAAAACATCGCCCTTTCCTTTCCCTCTAAGACGCGTCTTGTCCGTTGACAGTTGCGTTGCCGGCCTGTACACTACACTAAACAACGTTTTCCCTCAGAGGTCGATGCTACTCAGGATCCCTATTCTTACGATGGCGCTAACTTTGGCCACGACGAAGAAGATGAAGATGGCTACGGGAAGATAGCCCAGGAAGATTGCTGGATGGTCATTTCGAGTTTCTCCGAATAGAAGGGTCTTATCTGTCAGCAGCTAGACTCCTTCGACGAATTCGTTTAGAACATGATGCAGGAGCTGGTGGATGAAAACTCTGATCTTGTCTGGACGAGGCGGAGCAGTTTTCTGTACTCCTTCCCGCAGCTCTAGAAAGACGCGAGCTCGGTGATCGAGACCATTTTGGAAAGAAGCGATTGGATCTTGCTGTTCCCTTGCTCGCGAATTTGTCTTGGATGTTGTTCAGGAAACTGATGAAGGATGTGTACCGTTACATGCAAAAGGTCATTACTCTAGTGCACGGATTTCACCTTATCTGTGACTCACTCGTTTTTCTTAGCATAACGACTTCAGTCTCGCTGGCGGTAAAGCACCAAATGATCACGAACGGACTCGAATACTCCCTCGCCACTGGCCATCGGGGCGACCAGAAAAAATCCATGTCGTCCAAGGCTGGTGTATCTCAAGTGCTTAGCCGATATGCCTACGCATTGACGCTCTCGTATTTGCGTCGGTGTAACACACTGTTGGGTCGTGAAGGAAAGATAGCAAAACCGCGTCAGCTTCACAACACTCATTGAGTCACAGTACGATGGGTACTGGTGGCGTCCAGATCCTGTCAAATAACCTCTGTTACGGTAACTCACACACGGACCCTCAGTGTCTCTCAGACTCCCGAAAGATGCGGCTACGGGACCTGACCGGCGACCAACGGAATATTATTGTACTCCCTGCCGAAATCTTGTAGAATATCAAAAATATTTGCGAATAGTCGTCTTTCCAAATGCGACACAACTCACCATCTCTGGTGTTCTGGGCATTGTTTTTTGTAAGGCCCGGAGGTAAGTTACCTTGAGCTCGCCGCCAGACCGGGCTTGATTATCGGCGGCTAAGAGTCTCCAGCCAGAGAATCTTTAGCGCCAGCGACCACGAGACCTTGCACACAGTCGTGATGGCATTCACGCGTACCTTCACCACGACCATGACAACCTCTTCGCCTCCTTCACAGTTTTTTGCTATTTTCTAGACGATTGAAATGTGGCAAGAAGTTGACAAGGTGGCGAGTGATTTGTTTGTCCGAATTCCACGCTCTTGACTCTGTGTGCCCTTGACCCTACCCTGCTTCACACCTTCCATCCGCGTTCTGAGAAGCTGATTTTCTCGCGACTCATCTTTGAGTTGAGTGTCTCTAGGTACCCTTGGAGTCGAAACAGCGGCAACTTCAGTAGCTGAGTCGCAAAAATTCGATTACATCGCACTTTCTCAATATTTCCAACGAGTGGGACTTCCGAGGCGAGCTACTGATGATAGGGCAACGGGCGGGAGTATATCTACAATGGTGAGCCAGTTACGAAGCTGTGTATTGTGTAGAGGATGCTCACTGTTCTTTTTGACCTGGAACAGTCATATATCCTTGTATACCACCTGCATGTACACAACACAATCCGCCCATGAATATCTCTACCCTGCTTAATCCCGTGCCTGCTCGCAGGTCTTCATCTGATTCCCCCGTTTCAGTCACTCATAATGTCTCTCTCAATAAAAGCACCACCCTTTCCTCTCTTGCCCATTATCGCTTGGGGTCTACGGTACCCTATCCACAGACCAGTAGTGATCGCTCTAAGTCCGAAGGACATCTTTTTGAGCTTGATCCATCTAACTGGCACAATCCTGCGAATGACCTCGCATACTCGCACGGAGAGCCAAAGGGGATGAGGGGGTCTGTTTATGTGTCTGTTCTCACCGATAGCACAGGGACTATGGTTCCATGCAACAAGAGCTACTCGACTTGTGAGTGACGTTCAACGTCCTACCCAAACAACACTGACACCATATCTAGGTCAAGGTTCCAAAGTGTGTCCATATGTTGATAAGATACAAGTGCGGAAACCGCATTATCAAGTGAATGCCTCGTCATGGGAGGCTTATTCGTCGTGCGAGCGGGGAATTGCTGTATCTCACCCCGAACGTGACGTGTTGGAAGCAACGATCGGACTCTGGGCCACATATCGAGACAAGGGTTGCTTCGGTCCACTGGTTGAAGTCACGCAATATTCTCCCTTAGAGCAAACTCGTCGGAATAAAATTCTCTCGACCCCCGAAAAGGCGAAGAGAGGTCATACTTCGAAGAGGACATGTGATGGTCGACTCGTACTCAAGGCATTGGACCCGGACCTGCTGGTTCAGTACGTATATTCTATGGTGCTCTGTTCTCATCAAAATACTTATGTTTACAGATGCGAGCACTATCATCCACTCAGGTCAAAGACACATACATCTCATCTGATTTCTGCCTCGAAGTACGACACAACATACTTCCAGGCGCTGTTCCACAACATTCCGGGGGTTATTGCTACGTTTGAGGAACGCATGTTAGAGGAAGGATACGGGCCTTTGGCTGTATGCGATACAATCAAGAATTTCACGTCTATGAGTATCAAATGCTGTATGTTTTTTCTTGCACGCTCGGCCCATTGCTTATGCTCACTCTTTCAGCCAATCATCATCGGGACACGGATGGACATATTCTCATGACCGAAGTGGTCCATCTGCCTTGTGAAAGTAAATTCGAGGTCTACCAACCCTTGCCCGAGTATCGAGAGCGCTGTCCCTATGCCTTGCTTGTGTGTCGGGGCCCACATACCCATCCCATTCCGATTCTCAGCAAAACCCCATCCCTTGTCCGGGCGTCGATTCTTCAATTCCTACTGACGGTGGAAGACCTACCAAATTTGACCGCACGGAGACTGATACGGAGCGAAGCGGCTAAGCAATTTCTTCGAAATCAGCTTCCACACCTAGCACACCCAACATTCGTCAACCTCCATTGTTCCTTGAATAATCGGGACCACCTACAGAACATAATCGATTACGCTCAAGAAAAACTATACCCTCGAGGTACAGGGTGGTTGGGTATGTTCATCTCACAATCCAAACCTGTATCGGGACTGTACTAACGAGTCGTTTAGGCTTACTATATCTCAAGCAGACCGAGGATCAGACCTTGCCACCGCACGAGCGCTATATCCGCTATGCTGAAGAAGTACCTCTATCTGATGAAGAGCCAGGGACGGCAGACCCATTCCGCCTAGCAGTGTGTATCCTTGCTGAAAATTCAAAGCGACTTGTTCAAGATGCGCGTCACGTCCAAAGTGACATCAGTTTTAAGCGCGTCTCTGGGTGGTTGGAGTTTGAACTTGGCGGCTTTGACCGCACGACAAATGGCAGTACGTTGACTGTATCAATCATGTTTTTCTCTCACCAATACTTGCACAGGTGTCTGTTATTGTCGAGTCTATCTCAATCGTCAAACTGCTGAGGCCCACCGTCTGTTACTACTCAAGATACACGAGATCGTTCGTGACGACACAGGATGTGAATTACAGTTCCGACATCTTCATGCTACCCGTGTTGATGATGTCAACTTCCGTGGCATTCTTTCATGGACTGTTGATCAACACGGTGGTCAGGCGAAAGGTACGCCTATATTGCTCGTGTTGTTCTGTTCCACAACAGTTCTCATTCTTGCACTGCATAGGAATCGGTGAATACCTCCAAGAGATTTCGCCGGCTAAAAGGCGTGACCTACATGAACCTCACCGATATCTGAAGGACCTCGGCCCATATGACCATCTGGCCCGTATACTACGCATCTGCCTGGCGCACTTCTACCGGAATATCCAAGAAACCCACTGTGACTCCAAGATGCAGGATGTTATGCGTAGTTTTGCGTGCTTTCGTCATTCAGATTGGGATGGCGCTGTGCAGTACATCACTGAGCATGGGAATAAGAGATCGAAAGGTGACTTATGCTCGTCAGAAAACTTGACGAACTGGCTAATAACCATTATTACAGATTGGTTCGCGGACAAGGAACGGTCCAAATTTGCGTTCCCTGCTCTATGTTGGGAGAAGAGTAAAATTCCAGAACGGATATGGCAGGCAGTCGATGGCACCAGCAATATCATTGAGTCTCTGCATCAAGACTCTTTGATAGAGGGTGATCATTGTACACTCGTCGGCGGTGTCTTGAAAGCAGCAGCATATGACCGTTTCCAGCTTCAGTCACATACGGTAACTATCAGAGCCTCATTCTCTCTGTACGACCCTTCTGACAGCATTATAGACCACCCAGCTCACCGGCATCAACAAGCGATACCGTGTTCGGGACTCTAACGTGCGACAGCAAGACACCCTACGGCGTAAGGGTATGTTGAACCTCACTACAGAACAAAAGGGTAATTGGTACTGATCCTTGCTACTTCCAGCAAACGCACGGAACAAGCTACTGGCCGCTCAGGACAAATTGATCAACGACCAAAATACTGCCCTCCAAAAGGCCCGAAACGATCTTCAGAGTGCGACTCAGAGAGTTTTGAATCACAACCAGTCGCCACATGAGCATGCAGAAAAGCTCCAGAAGGCCCATCGCGCAGAGCAGAAAGCAAAGGAGAAGTACGAGAAAACGCTTGAAACCAGTCGCACAATGGCGGACGGTGAAGTTGGGTCTGGTGCGGTTCACATAGAATTATATTACCTTTAGTACACGACTACGAAGTCATCTTCACTTTCTTGATAGTGCTCCGAGAATATGATATGTGTCAAGACCCCGTTATAAACTCGCATCGAGTGCATGGTTACTTGCGCCTTTAGCATTGCCGAAAAATCCACCTTGCGCCCGGTGAAACTCCTCAGATAGCATGACACAGGCACTGAAGCACGAGCTTTGTCCTGACCACAATTGTCAACAATACAGCTTCATTGATTGCACGATATGGCTACTAGTACATACAGAGGGTGTTTTTTTTTGTGTTTTGTAGATTATAGGTCAAACGAAGTATGTACGGACGAAAGTCCGGTCAAGAAAAAAGACGCGTACTCTAGTCGACGGTCTTACGAGGGCATACGTGAGACTCGAAGCTCTGAAGATAATAGACTCGGTTGCAGGGATAGCATACATCGAGCCTCTTTTTGAATGTTTCAAACACATTGAGATCCATGCCGCTCGCAGTGACCAGATCGAATAGCTGGTCTACGCATTGCTCGAATTCAGCTGTGTGTCATGAAGTGCCGCTTTTCCCCTATCTTTTCCTTTCTCAGCGCCTATTCCCCTTTCAGCGCTTACTTGTTTCTTTGACGCCTACCAGACGCCCGTTTCCCCTTCCCACATATTTCCTTCTCACACTATTGTCTTTTAC
>JANHQD010000042.1:0-36700 GCA_024721195.1 Marasmius sp. AFHP31
TTCAGGCCGCTCCCGAGCAATCTATTGTTCTCCTTCACGCCTGCGCACACAACCCTACCGGAGTTGACCCCACCGACCAGCAATGGAAGGAGATCTCGGACATTGTCAAGGAAAAGAAACTCTTCCCCTTCTTTGACATGGCGTACCAGGGATTCGCCACCGGCTCCATTGCCAACGATGCGTTTGCCGTTCGCCACTTTGTCTCGCAAGGCCACCAAGTTGCCCTTGCTCAATCCTTCGCCAAGAACATGGGTCTCTATGGAGAACGTGTAGGCGCTTTCTCCATCACGGCCAGGGACCCTGAGGAGAAGGCCCGTGTTGACAGTCAGCTGAAGATTGTCATTCGCCCCATGTACTCAAACCCGCCGATCCACGGTGCCCGGATCGCGAATGCCATCCTTAGCGACAGTGCCTTGTACAAAGAATGGGAAGGTGAAGTCAAATACATGGCAGACCGTATCATCGGCATGAGGGAGACCCTCTACAACATGCTGACCCACGAGCTCAAGACTCCTGGCGAATGGGGACACATCAAGAGCCAGATTGGCATGTTCAGGTATGTTGCATCTGACTCTCGCGATTTCGATGTCAGTCTAATAATATCCATCAGCTTCACCGGCCTGACGACACCCCAGACCAAGGCACTGGCTGAGAAAGCCCATGTTTACATGACTGCTGACGGTCGTATCTCGATGGCTGGCTTGAACGCAGGAAACATTCAACACTTCGCTGAGTCGGTTCACGCGGCTGTCAAGGGTGACCTATAATCTACGAGCTTTCACTGGGTCCATTGTACGAACCTTATGGCATAACTAATGGATTAGGAAGGAGTTAATAAATTATAGATTGTTGTTGTACGATGAGCTCGATCTCGGAAGCTAAAATGATTGCGGAGGTTCTCTAGTTGGGTAAGCGCCTGACAGTCGCGTTCGCTTCCTCTCACTGCGACCACGACCTGCCATTCTTTTTCCCTATTTCCCCCCTCCTTAGACGATGTCGGCGCAGCGACTGGATCCCCATTGTCATGATCAGGAAACAACAAATGTCCACGACGACAAGGACGACCAAGTTCTTCCAGGCGCTTGGCCGATAACTCCAGTGCACAAGAGGACCCGTACTCACCCTTTGCAGTCACAGGAACGCGCCATGCATCAGCATAGAATCCCTGTTCCCCTTCAAGGGTCTGCACAGAGAGGGAACACCGTTCTACCTGAACCATCTCCTTCATGCGACGGCTTCGGGCCAAGTTCCTCCAGCTTTGGTGTTCCTTCAGATGACTCAAATCTGACCCGATTCACTCCAGTGAGTTTTTTCCCTTCTTCGTGTCGATTGGCAAAAGGCTGGGTGCACTGACATCCTAATTCTGTACAGAGCAATTCTGCACTCACCGTATGTTCTGAGGGTGTCGTCTGATAACCCGATCTAATAGAACGTCTAGGTCCCGTCAGTAACTTCCTCCTCGACAACCGTCACATCTTTGGGAACTACAATAAGCAAGCCAGGGATCCCCGCATCCGAAAAGTCGCTCGAGAGCGACATAAAGCCCTTACACGAGCGCATACATCAACCCCTTCCACGAAAGGAGTGTGATGGATCTCCAGCAAACACTGTCCCGCAGGTCCCCCATCATGCAGAGGATACGGTTCCTCGCACGCCAGCGCCACGGTCTATCAGACTTCCATCGAGTGTCCTGACACCTCCAGCCTCATCTCCACATTCTCGTTTCACGCGTTCACCAGGTTCGACCGCAACCTCCCAGCTCTCCTTGTCACCGATCGTATTCACTTCTCCCACTCCATCTACGAGGCCGCGACGCACTCGCGTTGATGTACACGACACATACGATTACAATAGCTCCTGGAAGTCTTCAGGCGACGATAGTACTTACGACAATTCTGGTTGTCTCCGCATCGGCACTCCTTCACCAACTCCCTCCCCCAGCCCGTCACCTATATCTGTGCACGATCATGGCCGTCGTGAAGTTTTGATGGTCTCTGTGACATCTCCCTCTGTAGACGAACTCCCTCTGCCTCCTCAGGTCATGCTGACGACCCTTTCGCTTCCCGGGTCCCTCAACGATGATAGCCTCAGCCTCAACCTTCCTGTACCTTTTGAGAGACAACCCTCCTTTTCTTCTATGAATCAGTCTAACTTTGATACGTCCGCAAGTCTCTCACTGACCCCAGTCTCCCAAATTTCCGATCTCATTGGATCTCCCACATCTACGACATCGCCTTCCCTGTTCTCGGGAACCGATCTGGAGGAGAGTCCCTCGAGAACCCATGTTATTCGCTTACCTCCCTCTACCTCGTCACCGGGACCCATCACGACTTCTGTGGCACGAGGAAGGGAATCGTTCAGCGCGACTGAGTATGCACATGCAGTAGTCATGTCCTCTTGGGGTAGCAATGACGCGTTCATACGTCCTCTCGTCTCCCCTTCAGACATCTCCGCCGCTAGCATTATCCCAGATATTTCCGTCAGTCACTCGCTACCCGATGGTCCCGTCGATCCGAACAGATCCAGGCGCTCTGTCACTTTCGCCGAAGTCCCTCGTCCCCGTAATGGCATTCTTAGGCGGGTGAAGAAGCTGGGATCCAAGTTCAGGAAGTTTTTCTTGGGTCAAGGTCAAGCCAAACCCCGCAATCAAACCGTACCGCCGATAAGGTCTGTTTTGATTCAACACAGTCAGGACGTCATGGATATCAGCGCAAACCAATCTGCTGGATCTCAACTCCTCCCTCGTCTCGAACTGGAAGTCGGCGGAGAGGAACTCGCTGGGGTACTGGCTCATGTAGGTCTACAGTTTGAGGCGACTCGTGATAACTGGATTGACCATTTCCGCAGCGCACTCGAAGGCGGAGACCCAGCTTGACGCCGGAGACGTACACTCCCACCGTCGATGATCCAACCTCGACGACTCCTTCCCAACACAACCTACCTAGCGGGGAAGGCAACCAAGCGATTTCGGAGGAACCGGCGGGTGCAAGCAATATCTCGAATCCAGCAGAAGAAGGTACTTCACCTCAATTCGAGTTTCAGGATCAGCTTGCAGAGCATGCGCGGCCGAAAACTGTCGAGGAGATCAAAGCGAAACGCCCATTCTCGATCTCCGCTCTTCCAAGCTTCACTGGATCCCCATCTAGCAGCGCTAAGCCCAGTCCCAGGTCACAGCGAAGCTCCAGACCAGTTTCTGATCTCGTTATGGTGCCTTCCCACTCTAGCCTGCATAGACCAGGTCACACTGCTGGACTTCATCGGGGTTATAGCTCAAGTCACGTCGTTCTCCCTTCTGCACGACAGTCCTTAATTCCTCCTCCCCCTGGACTGGAAGACTCGAACCAATCGGGCAGGCAAACGCCTTCGGCTCATGTAAATCGCGGTTCGTCGCCATTGCCGGCTGGTGAGCGACGCGCTTCGGTACAACCACCGTCTGGCCCAACGACTCCTGTTAAGGAGACTAGACGGTTCTCTCTGTCAGCGCTCTCGAGCTTTGCTGCGGGTTTGAAGCAGCAGGGCACATGGGCGCGCTATTCTGACAACACTAGATGAGGGCCATTGATGGTTCAAACTGTATTCCCATACACGACTTGATACCAGAGTTTGAAGATAGAAATACCCTAGACGATCAGCCTTTCGGATTGTATTTCCTGTAATGTGTACCATTAGATTGTTCCCTCTGAAGCTAAATCATTCTACAAGTCCCCTCTCTCGCCAAACTGAGCCCCGACCTTAGTACAGTATCCACGAACATCTGACGCGATGGCTGACCAGTGCAAGGCCTTCGGTAGATCATATGTCTAGGTCTTCGTCTGGGTCGTCGTCGTCGATATCGTCGGCAGAGTCAGGGTCGTACAGAATGGCTCCGTTTGTGTTCTGTTGAGTACGGTTTTCGCCTAGTAGTGCATTGATTGATGAGCATGAGCGGACACCATGAAATCGGAACATTACCATCCAGAACATAGGGCAAAGGCACTTTGGCACGAGCCTCCTGCTGAGAAGGGGTTAGCTGGAGGTTGAATGAGATATTTTGTGTTGGATCGGGGGCCTTCTGGATTCAATTTTTCAAAAAAGAAACTTTCAGAAGATCCCAAAATACGCACCTCTTCAACAATCACTTTCTTCCAGAGTTGACTGAGACTCGTCAGCTGCTCCAGTCTTACAGGTCCGCTCTTCGTGTCCCATCCCTCTAGAACGCGTTCTACGCCTTTCCGACGGCCAGATGTATCGGTGGCGCCGCGCAGAATGACCTCGACAACAAACTCGTCTGGATTGCCGCTTCCTCTGCCCTCTAGGATCAGACGTTCACTCTCGTGCTCCCGCTCGCTAAGAGGTATATATACACTCCAGAACTTGGCTTCCGGTGAGATGGGTGGGGGAAACGTGAGGTACTCTTTTGCGAGCTCCGTCAAAATTTCGGGAGGACGTGCGATGATGTGTGCCAAAGAAGAGGAGAACGCGGCGGATGTGAGGAGGGGGAGTAAAGGGCTTGGGGTGCAGATATGGAGTATCAGACGCGAAGATTCTGAAGACAGGAAAAAGTTGAATCAGTAAAGTAGGCAAGATGAACGAACACGGTGATCCTCGTACTTGATATCGACGACAATATGGAGCGCAAAAAGGTATAGGCTGCTTGTACCGACCCAATATCCGATGCAAGGGTGTCCAGCGAGTCGATAACGATGTCGATCGTTGCGTTGGGATCTGTAATTTGTTGGTTGGGACGCAGGACCAATTTTCATGGAGGCTTACCGTTCTGAACAGCTGAGGTTATCTGTTTGAAAGGATCTCTCGACCCTTCATGGTAATTCGGAACGAGGTCGAGAAAGTCATGAACCACTAATTTTCCAGATTGTGTCTCTGTGTCGTCGACAAGACAGGAAGGTGGGTAGAGGAAGCAGAAGAGAAAAACTCTTGAACTGGTTGTCTTTCCTGACAATAGTTGTCGAAGAATCGAGACGGCGGACTGCGAGAAGGACGATTGCAGTAGAATCAAGCGTTGATCATGGAGGTTGTGGAGGTGAAGCGACATTTTTAATGTTCAATTGTGCAGGAACTCAGTCAAGCATAATTACTGATTCAAATTGTAGGTACTTTTTTCTGGTAATTCTATGCGGCAAATATATAGAAAACAGGCCACTTATTCCTTTTCATAACGTGCCCTCTTCAATACCCAAACACCAGTTTTCCACCTGAAAATACCTAGGCTCTGTTCAGCACTTTCCAAAGTAAACCCCTCTTCCTTCAAAGCGCGCTCCAAATAGCTCGTTAGGGATGAGCAGGTCGCTTTGACGCGTTGCACCTTGGTATCAGTGGTGAAGGTATGACGGATTACGTGCTGCAGAAGATCTCTCTGAATGTCCGCTTTTCGGTACGGTTCGTCGACATAGAAATGGCGGAGAGCAGCAGTTTCGGAGGACCCGTCCGAGTTTTCGTGACCAGAAGAAGGGGCAGTTTCGGCTTCTGCATTTGGAGATGCATCTATTGCGGCGATACCGACCGGATTGTCGTTGTATTCGAGGACCCAAAAACCAGACGGAGAGCGACCATAGTATCCCAAGAGGTCAGGAATATCGGGCCATTTGAGAGTTTCTTGAGCAAGATCTTCAAATTGGGGTCGGTTTATCCTACGAAAACGTTAGCTGATGACTTGAGAAGAGCCAACATGGAACTCACCAGTCAATGACCGCAATTATGGGTGCCAACGCGCAGGCAAAGGCAGGTAATGGGCTCAAATAACGAAGCATCCCTTGTTCAGGCTTCGGCCACCATTGCATATATTCCGCAAGTAAAGTTGCGAGACCGACCCAGATGCTGAGAGTGACTGGGTGAATGGTCGCTGGTGAACATGGTGGTCAATGCGAGCGCTTTGGTAAGTCTGTGCCAAGAAATACTCACCCTTCTTGTTAGCGGTCGCCAATCCTTCCATCTTGGCCTTCCCAATCATAAACCTCACAGGCCTTTCATCCTCTTCTCTATACAGACGAATCTGACCAGCTGGTGGGGACATTGATGGTTATGGACAAGGAACACGTCTTGACACTGATCTCCGACCTGAATAATAATTGCACTTAGATCGCACGTTCGTCAGTAACCGAGGGCATTATCGACACCAACAACCATGCTCGTTAACAAAACTGTTCACGACGTTCCATCCCAGCTCGATCCAAATGGTCGGCCTATGAGGATATATGTTATCTCTCCTGTTCTGAAGGAATACCCTCACGCAAAATTTCCTGGTAAGTTTCAATCGCTGTTCATTCGATCTTCATTTGATCATATTCGGATCCGGCAAAATTCAGGCGTGGTTGTCTTCAGGTACACGCTTTCGCTGAACGAGCACTTCTGAGGTCTAAAGTTTCATCCCAACTAGCGAGATCTACCAAGTGACCGGTCCTGTCGAACGGTTCGCTAGTCAAATCGCCAGTCAAGGTTATGTCGTCGGTGAGTCAATCGCACCCATCGTTCCAGTCCGAGCACTCGGGATATGATTACGAAGAGGATCCTAGCTTGTCCCTCTTCATACCACGAGTTCGAGGGACCCGAACCCCTTCCATATGACACAGAAGGTCAGTTGGATCCCTCAACGCGTTCAGGCAGCCGATAACGCCGCTTCAATGTTAGGAACGGACAGAGGAAACACGTACAAGGGGAGAACATCCTTCCCCTCTTCTGGTTCCATCGACTCATGATGTGTCTAGATCGAGAAGACGGTTGCGGGCTACGACGAAGTAAGGGTGTTGTGCTGAATTCTCATCCTCCAGACCTCATCTACGTCCTAGGATGCCACTCACTCGATTGATCTCCTTGTATCCCTACCCAACTGCAACGGAAGAATCGCCGGTCAGGCTAGACTACCTACAATTCATCCCCTTTACTTACGACCTCGTTTAAAGCCACTGGAATGTGTCTCGGGGGCCACCTTGTGAGTGTAACGATCGTGTCGTTTGCCCCCCCCGTTTTCTAATCATTCTCGCCACCATCAGGCTTTCCGGGTACGGGGCTCGTTTGACTTCCCCGTGATCCAACTAAAGAAAGATGTCAGGCCGCGTTTGACCCTCGCGTACTAGCTTCATTCTGCTGGTTCGCCACTGACATCCACAGCGCCACCCTAGGGAAGGGGAAGAATGATGATTCGCTGGCAAAAGTCCGCAACGGAGAACTCGCCGGGAAAGGTGAACTAGTGGTACGTCCCCCCAGTCCCACTCATGACGCCGTATCGAAAGCCGCCAACTCCTACACCCTACAGATGGTTTTCGGAAAACAGGTCACTCAACCTCTTCGAGAATGTGGCGTCGGTTGAGGACTCACCGTGACTTCCGCATAGGACACACATGTCCCCCGTGAAGGACGCGATCTCATACGGAGCACTTTAGAGGATGCCAACGTTCCCGTCACGGTAAGGGTCATCCCTGCATTGGTATTCCGGCTGATTGTGTATTGGGTCCACCCCCCCAGTTCCTCGAAGTTCAAGCCCAACATGCCTTTATTCGGGACGAATCCTCCAAAGGTCGCTACGACGCTGCCCTGACAAGATCCCTGTTCGGAATGATGATGGAGATCTTCGACCGTACTGTCGCCAGAGATCTCGGACCTCGCATCGTCGACAACAAACCCGTTGAACACGTTTGCTGATCTAGATCGCCCCGACTCCGTCAATTCAACGCATTTAATGTACTAGTGGTGATTATATGAATGAAAGACATGAAATGTCATGCAGATTTTCGTTAAGCGGGCTCGTGGTACAGGTTTTTACATGCTTTGACTACGCCCCCCCCCCCCTATGATGAAGGCTTGGTGGCGATGCCGAGGTTGTACATCTCGTCAAAGTGGACTTTTGGTGCTTGCTCTTTGCCTTCCTCGACGACGGCTTCGTACTCTGCTTCAATAGAATCGAAGAGGCCAGTGGTGTGGTGCTTGGGTTTCCATCCGTATTTGTACGCCTTTCCTGCCTTGGACCGAGCTATGTGGGGTAGTGGGTGTGAGAAATCTGGAGAGAAAGGGTAAGAGAGAGAGCCTTACAGTTGCTAGCATATGCGAATCCGGACCATGCTCCAAAGACATCAAGCTCTTCCTCGGCAGTGACGGGACGCGCCTCCGGTGTAGGAATAACACCCTTGGCGTGGAGACGTTTTCCGACCTCCTCAGCAAGTTGTTTCCACTGGTACGAATCAGTCGCACAGAAGTAGTATCCCTCAGCGCCTGTAGGTGCCTTGGGGTTCGCGCTCAGAGCATCTTCCAAGAGGACCATGTAGAGGTTGATGAGATCTTGAACGTGGACGCCGTTCCACAGACCCAGCCCTGCAAAATGTGTTCAATCAGAAAAATAGAAAAGAAAAAAACGAGGTGTAAAAAACATTGACAACTTACCCTTCCCGATATAGGGTGCTTGCTTCAATTTGAGGGTGCCTCGGATGAGTGCCGGAATTTGCACGGAAGTACGACTGAACGGACCAGTACCCCTGCCGTCTGCGGAAGAAAAAAAATGGTGGTCAGGGTAAACCGCTCCAAATCAAGATAGCGATGGGTGGAGACGAACAGATCAGAGGGGGCATAATAACATATCCCTTTATGGTCCCTGCCTCGGCTGCTTTCTCGACAATATCATCGGTGCCACGGTGAACGTAGGACGTGGGGATAGCACGAATTTCAGCGCAATCGAGATCCTCGTAACTGGAAGAGCAAAGACGCGTGTGAGACGACCGGGGGGATGCAAAGAGGGAGTAACGGAGACGTACACTTTCTCAGCGGCAAATTCTCCTTTGGCGTCGTCGGTGAGGGCACCTGTTCCTGAGAGCTACGGGTGGGTGGTGGATTTCAGCGGAAGATCACGAGGGTGATGGTGGGGACCTTACGTGGATCATAATCGGGGTCTTCCCTGTGGCCGCCTTGCGCTTTTCAAGGCCCTTCACCATAGCACCGACACCCTTAGGGTGGTCCGCGTTGGCAGCATCGAGAATGACTAGCGCGACGCGATGAATGAGCATAACAGTGACGAGAGGGTAGACGGGCTAGACTCACTGTCTGCGTTCTCAGCGGCCTTCTCGATAATCTCGGTTTGGTCAAGGTCAGCAACGACGGTCTTGACACCAAGTTGCTCCCGCAGCAGCTTGGCACGTTCCTCCCCTCTGATGAGGCAAGTGATCTCGTATTGGCCTTTACGGACATCGTCCCTCTCGAGGACGGTACGGAGGAGAGTTCCGCCTACGAATCCGGAAGCACCAGTCAAGAACTGGAAAAGTTGAGATTATCGATACGGATGCAAGAACGTGGAACGATGAAGTCGACTCACAATCTGTTGGGGGGCCATTGCGATTGTTGTTGAGGGAACGGAGCCATTGGCTAGATGGTTTATATATCATTCGACCCCGGTGATTGCAGGGTCATCCCTGGTCACTCGAAGGGCTGATTGCTAGGAAATACAAATAGCACGCGCAACGCGCATTATTGGGTGTACTGTGTTGACATATGTGAGAGACGAACCACAGACGAACCCTGACGAATGGGGCCAGTCCTGGGCCAAGATCAATAGACCTGGATATGCCTGGATGAGGATAGTAGCCGAGACGTGTTGCCATAGATTGCCATCTGTTGCCATTCTCCCGGGCCTCGGTTGAGACCCTGAGAGAGTATTCAATTTCGCGTTCGGAATAGTTTTGTAGAGGTTGTGACATTTGTGGGATTCTGAGTACCATTGTAGTCACTGACTGGAGACAAAGGTAAAGAAGGTTGCAGCCTGTTGCAGCCTCCAGAAAAGAGCAACTCATTCGCAGTTCTCACGGCGAAGCGGACATGAAACATGCGGCCAGCCCTGTAACTGTGCCGATACGCGTCGCGCTAGGTCGCGCCACGTTCGGGCAATAAGCGACGACAGACTAGCCTAATAAAGCCACATATGAAGGGTAGGATTGAAACAAGGTTCAAATGAGGCTCAAATGAAGGGCGAAATGAAGGGCCAAGTGATGGCAAACCACTCAAAGCCGTCGCACATTACCTCCCATTACATACATACCATAATTCTCACTCATACAGTTCACAATCCCAATTCACAATCACTCCGACATGGGTCTCGTTACATGTTTTCCACATTGCTAATGGAACACGCAGCTCGAGGGCTGCAAAGCTTCGTTATCGTGAATACAAAAGTTGGATGATGGCGAGCAATGACACAATGTAATGAGTACCGGAGAGAGAGAGAAAGAAAAAGAAAAAGAGATGAGGAAAAATACAGTAATTCTACATCTAATTTACTTCTTCTTGGCAGCCTTCTCAGCGGACTTGGTGACTGTCGAAGGCAAGCGAGTCAGTAACGTGTTTTTTATCGCAGATAATCTGGCAGATGACTAACCCTTTCCACCGGACTTGTCAGTCTTATCAACGGACTTGATGATACCGACGGCGACCGTCTGTCTCATGTCACGGACGGCGAAACGACCAAGAGGGGGGTACTCGGAGTACGACTCAACACACTAGGGAACGGTCAGGACGCTTGTCGAGAATAATGGCACGCAAGTCACGTACCATGGGCTTGCTGGGGATGAGCTTGACTATGCAAGCATCACCAGACTTGACGAACTTGGGTGCGTTTTCGATTGATTTACCGGTACGACGGTCAATCTTCTCGAGGAGCTCAGAGAACTTGCAAGCAATGTGGGCAGTGTGGCAATCCAAGACGGGAGCGTAACCAGCACCAATTTGACCGGGGTGGTTAAGGACGATGACCTGAGCGTTGAAGGAAGCGGCCTCCTTAGCGGGGTCGTTCTTGGAGTCGGAGGCGACGTTTCCACGACGGATATCCTTGACGGAGACGTTCCTGCAAATATATGTGAGCAAAACGCCGTCACATTACGAGGGTGCCAAACTTACTTGACGTTGAAACCGACGTTGTCACCAGGGTTACCCGACTCGAGCTGTTCGTGGTGCATTTCGACGGACTTGACTTCAGTAGTCACGTTCGAAGGAGCGAAGGTGACGACCATTCCAGCCTTGATGATACCAGTCTCAACACGACCGACAGGCACCGTTCCAATACCACCAATCTTGTAGACATCCTGGAGGGGGAGACGGAGGGGCTTGTCGGAGGGACGGACGGGGGGTTCGATGGCATCGATGGCGTCGAGGAGGGTCTTACCCTTGGTGACACCACCCTTGGTCTCCTTGGTCCAGCCCTTGTACCAGGGCATGCTGCGGAAAAACATATCAGCGCGAGCTCCTAGCGGGACGCGAAAAAGAAAAGGCTTACTTGGTGGACTCCTCCAACATGTTGTCACCGTGCCAGCCGGAGATGGGGACGAAAGCAACCGACTTGGGGTTGTATCCGACCTTTTTGATGAAGGTGGAGGTTTCCTTGATAATTTCGTTGAAACGGTCCTCACTCCACTATAGACAAAATCAGTATCGTGCACTATCGACGTGTAAAAATAAACCTCTACGAACCTTGGTGGTGTCCATCTTGTTGACGGCGACGATGAGCTGCCTGACACCGAGGGTGAAGGCGAGCAAAGCGTGCTCACGGGTCTGGCCATCCTTGGAGATACCAGCCTCGAACTCACCAGTACCACCGGCAATGATGAGGATAGCACAATCAGCCTGGGAGGTACCAGTGATCATGTTTTTGATGAAGTCACGGTGTCCGGGAGCGTCAATGACCTAAAGTGGAAACGATGAAAAACCGATCCATGGCTGTGACGATACAACCACTCACAGTAACCATGTACTTGGGGGTCTCGAACTTCCAGAGGGCGATATCGATGGTGATACCACGCTCACGCTCGGCCTTGAGCTTGTCCAAAACCCAGGCTAATGTTGGAAAGAAGTTACGATCAGTGGTGATCCTTCGATCAAAAAAAATTTTCACGCACCATACTTGAAGGAACCCTTGCCCAACTCAGCAGCTTCCTTCTCGAACTTCTCAATGGTACGCTTATCGATACCACCGCACTTGTAGATCAAGTGTCCAGTGGTGGTCGACTTGCCGGAATCGACGTGTCCGATGACTACGATAAGAAAAAGTGTGAGACGACCATCGCAAAAACATCGACGAGTAACGCAACGCACCGACGACGTTAACGTGAGATTTTTCCTTTCCCATTTCTGAGCGTTTTTTCTGCAGAGGAAGAAGATTGTCAGTAATCGAGTCTAGATCGTGGATACGATTGAAAAATTGTGGGAAGACACGACGTTGCAAGCGACGGCAACGAGTAGATCATCAACGCGAATGCTTGATGATCGAAAGACAAAAAAAAGTACAGGAAAAGAGTGCTCACTTGGAAGTAAGAGGTGTGAAGGTGGTGGTAAGAGGAAGAGAACGATGGAAAGAAAAATTTAGGATGTTTGGCCCTATTATAGTCTCTGGTGCAAAATTTTTTTATCGGCAGAATCGATTGATGGCCGATAACCCACTACGTGTGACTCGATCAGTGACCGATCGGCACCGTGTGTATTTCCACGTGATTGGATTTTTCGCGAAGCGCCCACTCACACCTGGGGAAGGCTTCGAAGGTCTCCGTCGTCCGACCACAGTTCCCCACAGCCAGAGACTGGCACATTGCCTCAAACCTGGCTACCAAGGTTTGCTGATTTTTCGTGGGAATTAGGGCAAGATCATTATAGCGGTATCGATACATATTTGCACTACAGAACGACATACAAAATGACTGAATAGAATTACAACAGGGATCACAGCGCATGTAACTTCTTTGCGGAGACCAAGCATCGATAAGCCTGCTCATCATTATGGCCGTTCCATCCCCCATCCCCCTTTCCCAGCCAAGAACCTCGACTGCAGGATCTTCTCGAAGGTTGGCCGGGCAGAGACTTCTACCTGTAAACACGCTCTGACCAACGCTGCGGCGTCTCCCAATGCCCCACCTCCATCCGATTCTTCTCCTTCGAGTTCCTTCCCCTCCGAGCACCGTTCGTCTAAAGAGATAGTCGCATTTGCAAATGGAGATGAAAGCCCTTCTTGCGCTTCAGCTGCAGTCATGAACGGACATTCGCCCACCAGCAGAACGTAGGCTACAACTCCAAAGGCCCAGACGTCTTGTTCTTTGCCTTGATATCGTTCACCACGCAAGATTTCGGGGCCCGCATAGTCCAACCTAGCAATAAGCATGCATCAGATCACGTTATATCAAGAGTTTGAGTTATTGTAACTTACGTTCCGCTAAAAGAGTCCCAACCGCTCTTCTTTATCAGACCTGCACTCCCGAAATCGATCAGGATACCTCGACCATGAGTCCCCAATACAACGTTTTCATCTTTCACATCACGATGGACTGCAAAAGCGTGCGGTACATCAGTACCTCGGGAAATTAGCGACAGGAAATGAAAACCCCACGTACCAATGCCGTGCGCGTGTAAAAACGTTAGGGCATCCGCAATCTGTCCGAGATAAGTTCTGATATCGCTGGGTGGTAACCCATTCGGGAAGCTTTCAACGAGGTCAAAAAGGTCGGAATGTGGTTGCGGTTCATTGGGGCGCGATTCTGGGGTTGTGCTGGGCAGTACAATGTAGTAGTAATGGCTATCCTCGAAAAAGTCTAGTAGAGGGCAAATGTTGGGATGGCCTTTCACGACCGCGCCTTCTACCCATTCGTCTCCCTGTGCGTCAGGGTCGAAACGGAGGGGGTCCCATGGACGACGGCGAGGTAAAACGTGAGAAGTGTTGGAGATGGCAGACATGACGTAGATTTCTATGGGTATCGTGCCGAGCTTGGGGTGTTTCTTCCAGCAATCAGCCAGGATGCGAGACTTGATGATGAGTTTGATAACCACAGGAGGCTGCGGTAAGAGCTTTGAGTAGCTGTACCAATGGTGATACGGATGGAATACTCACCCCTAGAGACCCATCTGGCTGTATTTCCCTTCCACGCTTCACCAATCCATAGGCTCCACGACCGATTTCACCCTCGATATGAAAATCAGATATACGTTTCGAGCCTAGGAATGACTCTTGATTGGTCGGTGAGGGCGCACGTGTGCTGGCGGCTGCACTAAGCAGACTGCTTGCACTTCCTGCACGCTGGAAATTGGGCGGAACGATTGTTGGCGACTCGGCGGGTGCGATCGAGACGCGACCTGCTATCAAAGAGACCCTCTGCTGAGACGAGCGCCGTCGCGGTCGAGGAGTCGATGGTGAACGACCAGGCATCGGGCGGCTGGCCCCCAGGCTCGGAGAATTTGAACGAGACTGCAGCGGGGACATGTAGACAGGTTCAGAGGTAAAAGAAGAGTGCTGTGTGACATTGGTGACGAGACGCATGACTTTTGATGGATCCGAAAAAGTAGCCGACGACGGTGACGGTGGTATTGGTGACTTCCTGGAGAGAGAGGACTCTAAACGGTCTGGCTGCCTGTCGAGCTGCCTGTTCTCGACATTATGACCTTGTCGAGGAACCTCTTTTTCTTTGGGAGAAGCCGTCTCCTGCTTGTCCGAGGATATTCTCAATTTCGGTGCCTCTATATCATCATTACCGTCCCAGTCAAAACCACGGCCGAACGACGTGACTCCCCAGCTTCCAACGCTTGCAGCTCTATACAATCTAGGAGCGAGGGTGGGAGTTTTCCAATCTTCAGAGTCGAATGCCAAATCTAGCTGGCTGGGGGCAGAAAGCATACTGGTGTTGGGAGCACCAGGTGAAGAAGAATACGGAGAGCGAAACCTGGGAGGCGATGAAAGAGAGCGAGGTAAAGAATGAGATTGCGGTGGGAATATCCTCGCTGTACAAGCCGTGGCACGTGCCGCCGACGCCGTCGTCCATTGGCATAACGTTGACCATTCTTGGGTCTTGTCGAGGCCTCCGACAGACATTTCCGAACAAGACTCTAGGTGGAAGGACGGAGAGAAAGGAGGATCAGGAACGAACCGTTACCGAGTTCGTAGACCCTATACATATCTGTTCTCCTTATCTTCAGACTTCGAAAGACTTTTTCTCCGGACGGTCCGGTCTTGAAATGGTGAAACAATTCTTTCAACCTTATTTAGGTCTTCTGGCGCAGCTTGGACATTCTTGAGAGCCAAGGGAGGTTGATGGGAGGCTATTCTGAGGGGATTAACGTGGACAAGACAGAGGCACTCTCGAGCAATTTTGTATACAACGCCCTCATGGTCCTTCACGGAACCTTGCGGCAGATAGCCATGAAGCCCATGGTCTTGAATATCGCGTTGTTGTATTGACTACCAAATGCGGTAGGAGCAGGGTGTCTGGGGTCCCTCGGAAGTTGCCGGCTATCCGCCAACCAAATCTCCAACCTGTCCTCACCGTCGCAAAGCCTCAAGACAAAAATCTGTGAGTATCCCGAATCTATGCCCCTTCGCTGGCAATACTGCCTTTACAGTGTTAGAACATCCGTAGCCGTCATTATGGATGAAGTTTGGGTGGTTTTGGACGGTGGAACGGGCTGGATCAGGAAGGGCTCGGATGGATGACGCTTGACTACCCACTTCAACTTGCAAACAGTCGTTTGAAACGAGTTCTGACTTCTTCAATTCGCCCTTCTCTCATTCTCTAGACCGCCATGGCCGTCAAGATCCCTATCGTCAAGAAGCGCACCAAGGTCTTCAAGTTCGTTTCCTGCAACAATTCCCGTTTTTTTCGTGTCTCTTATTCCACATCCATCCAATTCTACACAGGCGCCACCAGTCCGATCGTTATCACAGTGTTAAGGAGGCATGGAGGAAGCCCAAGGGTATCGATAACAGAGTCAGGCGTCGCTTCAAGGGGCAAATTGCTATGCCCAAGGTCAGCTCGATCCAGTATTGGCCAAAACTCCTTGTTAACAAAGTTGATCTTGTTAGATTGGTTACGGAAGCAACCAGAAGACGAGACATCTCCTTCCCAACGGTCTCAAGAAGTTCCTCGTCAGCAACGTCCGGGAGCTCGACCTCCTGCTCATGCACAACAAAAGCTACGCCGCTGAGATCGCACACAACGTCAGCAGCCGAAACCGCACAACGATACTGGAGAGGTGTGTTACTCCCTAGTCCCTGTATATCCTACATTTCGTTGACCATGTCTTTGTTTCCGATCAGGGCGAAGGTTCTTGGGGTCAAGGTCACCAACCCGGCTGCTCGCTTGCGGTCAGAGGAGTAGATTACACTTTTTCTTTGTCTTCACTCGTCATTATGTACACCATGCCCCCATGCACATTCACCAATATGCATGAAAACGATCCTTGACGGACTTGACATTGACGGATACATTTGAGCGCGTGATTTCGTTACTTATCTCTCTACATTCACCATCATCACTTCAAGGATGCCATCCAAGTGCTTTAATAACCTCCAATGTCCTATTGAGGATCAGTACTGATCAAACCTCGCTACAGAGTTCGATCTGCATCTCATGCCGGGAGTTGGTATACAGATGAAGGTTCGACCAGTGAACAATACATCGTTCATCAATTGACCCGCCGTAGGTTCCCAACTCAACTCTGAATTATCCAAATGGCTCCAGGACGTCAACCCCGCCGATGAAACATTCCCAATCAAGGGTTGCAAAGCTGTAATCGCACCGTCAGTTGCTGTGGAGGATGAAAGGCTACTGTGAAGTGAACCGTCGCTGATCGTCCTGATTGCAGCCATGCGGGGTATTCATATTCTGGACCTACCGCCGCTTGGGCATATAAAGCTATCGACACCACTGGAATGTGAGTATTACCCTCTCGTCAGTCAAGGATCGCTTGATCAGACTCTCTTTCGCAGTCATCGCGTTTTCGTTCTCGGTCCATCTCACCACGTCTATCTCGACGGGTGTGCACTATCAGGATGCACAGAATACGCCACACCCGTCGGTAATCTACCACTTGATCTCGAAAGTGATTATTTGCCATGAACCTGTCTCTTCACGCGATCTTTTGACGCCATTTCAGCCATCCAGGAGCTCAAGGACACCGGGAAGTTTGCGACATTCAGCTTGAGCGATGATGAAGCGGAACACAGTCTAGAAATGCATCTGCCGTATGTCAGGAAGATATTCGAAGGGTGCGTCGTTCACCCAGCTATATGTGTTCTCGTTGCTGATATCCGCCTGAAGGAAAGACATAGTGATAGTCCCCATCGTGGTTGGGTCGATCTCGACTCAGAAAGAAGCTACCTTTGGGTCTCTTCTCGCTCCTTACCTCGCCAGAGAGGACACCCTCTTCGTTATATCGAGTGATTTCTGTCACTGGTAAGTCAAAGTCCTTGTTGACCTCAACCCATCTGCATCAAGAACCCTTCCTCTCCTTCTTTCAGGGGAACGCGCTTCAACTATACATTCTACTACCCAGAACCCAGCCCAAGCAACGCTCACGGCCTCCGTCTGTCCCGATCTGTCGCCCCATCCTCTGATCACCCGATCCACGAATCTATTAGAAGGCTGGACCACGAAGCCACGGCGATCCTCACAGTTCCACCAGGCACTGCAGCCGAAGTACACGAAAACTTTGCCAAATATTTGACGGAGACCAAGAATACGATCTGTGGTAGACATCCGATCGGTGTTCTCTTGGGTGCTCTTGTCGCTTTGGAAGGGAGGGAGGAGAATCCCCTAAAGCCGACGATCAAGTGGGTTCGCTACGCGCAGAGTAGTGAGTGTGAGACGATCAGGGACTCGAGTGTCAGCTATGCTAGTGCATGGGTCAAGTTTTGAGCTAGTTGTGGATCAGAAGGACTAGTTTCCAAATGTAAATGGACTCCAAGATACACGATGTATTTGTAAACAATGCTCTATACATGATTCGGATTCGACAGAATACTGTGAAGGTCTCTATCGGTACTCCATGGGCCCTCTAAATTCCACTGGAAGCAAGCCAGCATCTAGATTTACGCGTTTTTCTCATCCCTGGTATGGTGTATCAGAAAACCTATCCAATTACATGTTCCATTCACCTTCAACATAGCAAAGTTCACTGTCCTTGGAGAAAACGTTCAAAGGCTCGCATTCGGCGCCTGAGCGGCGCGCTGGCCAAGTTGAGACCCCACCGGCTCATCGAGGTCGTTCTCCGTGCCAGCAACTCCCTCATCCTCCACGACCTGATGATACAATCTTTCAGGAATAGAGATACGCGACACGACATAATCCACAACGTACCTTGTCTCCTTCCATAACAATATCTTCCAACCCCCAATCTCTCTGTATCCCACCCGTAAGGAAACTGGCTTCCGCCAATCTCTTGCCCTCCCACCCACCTAACACTGGACCCGCTCCCTCACCACTCTTCTTCCTGTGAACCTCCGTCAACGAGCAAGTACCGACACGTAACGGGAGCTCTTTATCCCCCAACAGCTCCCTTGCGAGTACTATAATCGTCGCAGCGTGACTGACGAGTAAGATCCGTTTGTGCTCTGGCTTAGTCTTCTCTACCTCCGGGATAAAGTCCTCCAGGAACCCTCCGATACGGTTGTGAAGTGCGGAGACATCTTCGCCCTTGCGAGAAGGGTAGTAGACTGATGACCACCCCGATGGGTCGATCGAGGGGAAGTAGGAGACGAGACTGGAGGCGCTTCCTGGGCGCGGGTGAAGGCCCGTGTTCGGAGCTGCTGGGGAGTACCATTCTGATATGCCTGAGAATGAGGAAGAAGAAATAGCCAGTTATGAGTGGGAGGGATCGTGATCGGATGGGTATCGCCCCGGCGTACCATGTTCCACATAGATTGGGACACCTAGAGCTTCGGCGACCGGCTTTGATGTTTGCAAGCATCGATCTGAGAGGCGAGGAATCGGGGTTGAGTGAAGTTCGATGTGGGATACAAGTGGGAAAGGGCGAACAATACGGAGATGAGAATATTGCGGTTGGACGTTCTTCCTCGGGTAAAGAGAGAAAGTGTTTTGCAAGTTCTTCAGCTTGAGTCTACGTCGTAGATGATTACTCGATCTACATCGTGTGCCCGTCGAGGAGAGAATGGAAACTAACAACACCAAGAGCTGCGAGAGGTGGGTCGCGGGGAAGGCCCGTTGCACTTGTCCTACAGGCCCAAATTAGTGAATATCTCGAGCTTGATCAGAAGAATACACGCACCAATTGTTGGTCACCCAATTCGAACGGAAGCCTATCAAAGTCGGTCTTCATCGGCAAATCAGAACGAACAGCGTCTTACCGTGTCGCGCAATAAAAACGGTCTCGATCATGATGTCGATGAAGGGAGGAACAGAGAAAGTAATAGAGTTTCTCAATTCGGTATTTCCCCGGCGCTTGTTTCATGGAGCTGCAGCACGTCACATAGATTATCGTACAGATTTGGAAGCAAATAACACACATTGATGGTACGTAGAGGGAGGAGACGTCGTGAGATGTGCACAGGGAGGAGAACAACATGAGAGAGAAAGGAAATTTTCATTGGTATTTTACTGCTGAATACCGCCGTATACGTGTAACAGATTGTTAAACATGGACGCTTGGCAGATCAAGAAAGCGAGGGGAAGGCGGCCTCGTCGTCAACGTTGACTGCAGCGGGGGCGGCATTGGGACCGTTGGAACGACCTCCTCTGCCACCACGGCCACCACGGCCACGTCCACCGCGGTCACCACCACGGTCACCACCGCGACCGCGACCTCCACGAGAAGGACGCTCGAAACGGCCATCAATCTCGAGGTAGATCTTTTCCTCCTTCTTGGCCTTTGCCTTAGGGGCAGCCTTGGTCTGTGAAGATGAGTTGATGAGTTACACGGATGCAGAAACCGATAGCATGAAAGGAGAAAGCTACCTTGCCGACGAAGTAGGCGTCCTCTTCAGCACCCTTCTGGAGGGGGACGGCATCCTTCCATGTGCCGTCGCCCTCGATCTTGCGGGGCTCGAGTTTAGGTACAATGGTGTCCTTATCCTTTTGCTGAGCAAGGTATTGGTCGAGGGTCAAAGTGTTGTCCTCTTCTTCGGGTTCCCTGCGAGGACGACCCTCGGCCTTGTCACCAGTGGCAGCATCAGCAGCGCCCTCAGCAGCTGCATCGGCAGTGGCACCCCAGGCATCGGCAGTTGCAGTGGCGTCCCAGTCGCCTGTGGGAGCGGCAGACTCGGCAGCGGCGTCCTTGGAAGCAGCCTCCTCGGCTTGAAGCTCGGTCTTGCCTTCGTCACCACCCCAGCCCTGGTGGACCTTCTTCTCGGAGTCACTGGAAGTGATACTTAGATCGGATGGAAATTGACAAGACACGGGAAAGAGACCAACGTCTTGCCAGTTGCACTGTGCCTGTCGAAGGCGCGACGTCCACCACCACCACCACCTCCACCTCTGGGACCGCCACGGCCACCACGGCCACCGCGACCGCGACCTTCGACTAAAGATGATGGCGATGATCGTTAGCGATGATCGATTGAAGGGGAGTGAATTGTACTTGCACTTCCTGGGAGCATCGGAGTCTTCGATGCCGTTCTGGTTGGGGTTACCGTCCCTCGTGCCAGCTGAGCGAGCACCACCGCGCTGGTAGTATTTGCCTCCTCGAGAAGCGGGACCAGTACTACGAGGTTTTTGCTGTTCCTTCTTTTGAGGTGCAGGTGCTGCTGCAGAAGCTGGAGCCTTTGCTGGGGCGGCGGCTGCACCGTCGTCACCAGCGGCTGCGAGAAAAAAGATGAGCGATCAGACCGATAACAAACACGATTGCAATGGAGAGAAAAATGAACAGTGAAGAGACATACCATCATCTAGCAAGGCGAAAGGGTTTTTAGAGGCCACCGACGACATTATGGACGGGGCGTATACCTGGTATTCAGGCGTAGATTGAAGGTACGACTTTTTTCTGTGGTGAGTGAGAGAGCCAAACCCTCAGTGAGGTGCTTCCGGGGTCCTGGCAAGCCACCCGATTGCGGCTGTACAGTTTTGATCCCACACTATAAATTCGGGATTTCCCCGAGATTTTTTTTTTCTTCTTAACGCATTATTCACAGGTGAGTTGGTCGACAGTGCTCTCGGTCGTCAAACGTTGCTCATTATTGTTTTTTCTTCCTCTATAGCTCCTCAAAAGCATCTCGACGAGGATTCGCCCGCCTGCTCTCGTAGGACTGGAGTGGATCGAGGACCTTGAGACCGTACAGAAGCTGGAGAACGACCTGGGATGGGACTTGGGTGCGGTCATTGATGTTTGCTGGATTCTTTCATGAACTGGCTGTTCAAGCGGTCGCAATGTCTCGTTCCACAGTCATTGTAAATTTTTTTGTAGCTTTTTTCCTGTATTTTTCCTTGTGTAATTTGTCGCTGCCAGGGCCATCGAAGGCCGTTGCATAGCGTTGCTGCCAATCCATATGTTTGATCAATTTCAAGCGTGTATTTTACTCTGTCCGAATTGATTAGTCATCAATCTCTCTTCTCCCCGTTTGCCCATGAACATATCCTCCCTCCTCTGTCCTCCGGACCCTCCCCCTGAGCCGCGCGTCGTCCCAGAGCCCGTCGTGCTCGCTCCCCATCTCGTCAGGCAACAGCCCCAACAGCAATCACAGCCCCAAAAACTTAACCTTGAGGCTCTAGTTCACGCCGCAGACCAGGAACGGAGACGTCTCGACTCGAATCATGCCTCACATCCTTCACGGAGCCCACCGGTTTCCTATTCTCATCCTCCACGGGATGTCGAGCGTGAAAGAGAACGAGAATGGGAAAGGGTAGACAGAGAGAGACCCCATCGAGAACGCGAAAAAGTGGAACATGTCGCTCAACGGGATTGGGAAAGAGACCAACGCGAACGAGAGCAGAGACAGATTCTCCTTCATCGTCACCAGCAGCAACAGCAGCAACAGCAACAGCAACAGCAAGTACCGCAGCAGCAGCAGCAGCACCCTCACTCTCAGCAGCAAAAGCATGACCAAGGCCATGATCGTTTCTTCCGACAGCGAGAGCAACGGCAAATTCATCGAGAGTCCCTTCTCGGTTACCCTTCACGGCCAGAACCGACCTCTCCTCGCCCTCATATGCCTCTGTTCGACCAGCAGCCTTCTCTCAGAGCCTCTGCTTCGCCAAAGATCACAAATCTTCTCTCCTCTTCACCTCCCCACGTTTCACGACTTCCTCTTTCACATTCACCCCCGTATCATTCCGCAGAGATAATTTCACACCAATCTTCATCAACTCACCCGCCGCCATATTCACACCCGCCTCCCCCATCAGACGACGAGCATGAGCATGATCGATCCAGCAAGAAGCGTCGACACTCGGACTCGGTCACTCAGCAAATTCGTTACCATGAACCCGACATGGACCGGCTCAACAAGGAAAGAGAACTCATGACCTCTTCAGGACTTGGCCATGGTCGAGGTCATCGTCCATCACCCTCGCTTTCCGTCGACGCCGTCAGACCACCCACGTCGTCCAGAAAGCCCGGCTCTTCCGGGTATAGTTACGATCCAGTTCATGATCAGGACTCTCCCTTACCCGTTCCCCTCAAGCGGCCAGCTGTCGAAGTCACGGACGAAAAGGACCGAGATAGGCCCAAAAACTCAATCGGCTTTCTCACCGGCGGTATTCAAGGCAATTCCAGGGACTATCATCATAATCCAATTCCCCCACCTGCACCGTCGCTTCCCCCAACTCGGGAGCACCGTGTGGTTAGTCCTGCCGGTCGTCGCTCCCCTCCAGGGAGTCATGTTGGACGAGCGCTGGCTGCGCGACATCATGATTACAACAATATTCCACCAGAGGTCTCTACCCTTAATCGAGTCAAAGTCGAGCGAAGAGAATCGGCACTGCCGACCACTCCAGTACCGCCCACAGCACCTTCCCCGACATTCATCAAAGCGCAGTCTTCGGAGCCCAGGGAAAGAGAGAGGGAGAAAGATAGGCCCGTCGAGAAGAAGAAACCTCGCTCACGCACCTCGAACGAGGTAGTCGTTCGACAAGACGATATCGTCCACAAGGTATCGAGGCCTTCGCCGGCACCGGCGCCTAACTCACATCCACCTGCGCCCCCAGCTCCCGCATCTCACAAACCTCGTGTTGAAGACGACGCCCATGAATGGTTCCTGGAACAGTTCGACGACGATACTTCACCTTCGAGCTCGAAGCGACCCCTCACACCCTCCGTCAATATCAAAACGCCGACCCCGTCACCGATCGTTACCCAGCTTCCTACCGCCAAGCGTCATTCAAAGAGCCCGTTTGTCCCCAAGCGACAAACACCGAGTCCAGTTCAAGATGCGGTGATGGCCCTGGAACAGGAGTTGGAAGATGTCATCGACACCCGGAAACCCCAGGAAGATGCCGCCGACGATATGGATGTGGATCAGGCTGTCACTGAACTCGTTGAAGAAACCCTGGGTGGTGACGAAGAAGACGAGAAGCGCATGGATGTTGATGACGTTGAAGACGAGTTGTTGAGCTTACTCGACGACAAACCAGCATCATCCGTTTCTGGTGCTCGTCGTAGCACTCCACAGAGCTCGAACGAGGTCAAGGCTAAGCAACATTCTTCGGCGATGAAGAGTACAACATCGCGACCTGAGTCGCCCTCGGCAGCTTCACCGCCGTTCCATTCACCGAATGTCCGAGGGTTATCCCCCCGACAGACGTCTGACCGTGATTCCATGCCTCCGCCCGCTGCACCTACTGTCCCCAAGGAGACTGCAAAGGGCAAGAAGAACGACGAAAAGGCCGCTACTCAGCCCAAGAAGAGGGGAAAGGTACGTCATCATTCTGCATGTACAAGTCCCTCCGAGCTTACTCTAAACTGTCAACAGCCTGGTCCCAAACCCAAGCCTCGAAACCCAGATGGGTCGATTGTAGGATCAGCTCCCCCTCCTCCGCCCAAGCCTCGAGCGAAGCCAGGTCCGAAGCCCAAACCACGCGACCGAGATGGAAACATCATACGGTCACCCGTGCCACCCACACCCACGCCTCCAGCGACAGCACCTTCAACGGGAAAGGCTTCGAAGCCATCAGCCACAGCAACGCCAGCAGTCGCAAGTCGCAGTGTCTCCGTCTCACAGCCCCATGCTCGCTCGCGCTCAGCATCAGCATTACCCGGGGGATCTGTGGGACCAGAAGGAGAAAAGACTGCGGGAGAAGGCGCAGAAGACTCTGATGGCGTGAATGATGACGACAACAAACTCTATTGCGTCTGCAAGACCCGGTACGATGAGGACAAGTCAATGATTGCCTGCGATACGTGCGTACAAACCCTGGGTTTGACAAGCATATCAGTATCAGATTGCTAACACAAATCGGGGTTGACAGGTGCGACGAGTGGTATCATACCCAATGTGTTGACATGCCGGACCACCAGGTTGATTTGGTGGATCAATTCGTTTGTCCACCATGCATCGCGAGTGAGTGGTTTTGTGTTTCGATCTCCAGGGTTATACCGGATATTTACCTGAATTTGTGTGTGTTTCTCCCTTTTTCTTTAATTTTAGAAAACCCTACACGGAAGACGACGTACAAGCCACGATGTCTTTTCGGTCTATTGCAGCCGGACCCTGATTCTCCCAAGGCATGTCACAAGCCAGCGCGAACGTATTCCAAATACTGTTCAGACGATTGTGGGATCAAGATGGTCAGCAAGCGCGTCGATATGTTCGTCAAGCGGGGTGGGAACAAGACACAGCTCTGGGAGACCGTCAAGAACGCTGAGAAGCGAGATGGGCTCGTTCGATGCGTTGAGGAACCGGCTGATGGGGACAACAATGGCAAGCCTGTGATTAAGGAGGTCAAGCCCAAGAAAACCTCGGCGGAGAAGGAGGTCGATCGATTAAACGGACTGTTGGACGATATTGCGAAGGTTCGAGAGGAGCTGAAGAAAGGGATGGAGATCATTGCCTGGCGCGAGCAATTGATCGAGTTGGCGGCAGATAGGGCGAAAAAGGTGGAAGAGTGTGGGTGGGACCAGAGGTTGTGTTTCGCAGACGAGGAGTGGGCCGAGCATGGGGAACAAGTGCTCGAGTCTTATAAAGAGGACAAGATGGAGACTGATGCTGCAGACGGTGATGACGCAGTCTGGTGGTGCAATGGTAAAGAGCAATGTCACCGGCACGCTGGGTATGTGATCTTTTGACGGTTGTATCATTCATTCATTCAGCGCTGACATGCTCTCCCCTCCTGTTCTGCCAGTTGGCAAGCTCTTCGCACCAAGGACGTCAACAAGGAGAAGGAAAAGAAGACAGATGCAATCAGCAAGCTCACGTCCAAAGAACGAGAAATTCGCAGGCATATCGAAAGTCTCATTGACATCGAGGACGATAGCACACCCCCTGAACCTCTCAAATCCAGTAACAAGCAACACCACGGTACTACAACGAAACGCAGCAAAGTCAATGGCGAGAGCACGACGGGAAAGAAAGGAAAGAAAAGAAAAGCTCCGACATAATTGCTATAGAAGTGTCTGTATTTTTATTATTCTTGTGGTCTTTGGACTTCGTTTTCTTGCGCTTTTCCACATTAATTTGTGTATATGCGTTTCAGTGACACCCCCCCTTCGCTATCCTATTTCAATGCTTTGTATCGCATGACCCCGTTGATTATCGCAAGAACCTCTGTAGCTATCTCTCGTTTCAGCAGTTCATTATAGTTATTGGATTCCCTTTTTTTTTTTGTTCATAGCCAACACACAAGAGTTACAGCGTATTGTCAATGTATAGTACAGTGGTCCAAGATAAATCTGGCTGATGGAAGTTCACTGAACTCGCGAGCCTAGGAAGTGTGCAGTAGCTGTGTAAGATGAAGTCGCGTCTAGTAACCATCGCCCTCCCCGCCCTCTTTGCTATAGCCTTTAGTCTCGTATAAGATCTGGGCCTTTGCGTCGTCCCGATGTTTCTTCGCTTCGATATCACTCTTGTGATAGGGCTGCAGTTGGTGATATTCCACCTGCCGTAGGGGGACCTCATCCTCTTGATCCAAGTCCTAAATCGCATGCGAAATGAGTAGGCACGTGTCGATAAGGCAGCACAACGTACTATTTCACCCAAAAGTACAACATTCTCGCCTCGAATGAGGAACAGACCGTGCCAGCTCTCTGCAAAGGCATTGCCGTGGTATATCCGCTCGACGGTATCTTCCAACACGAGGTTTGCTACGTCACGATGCAATGTCAGTATAAGGCTTGATGGGCACATTATTTGGAGCAGAAAAAAAGCTATTGAAAGAATGGGTAGTACCCACCGAATTGGTCGTAAGATCTCAGAACCCCGTGTAGCTTTCTGCCGTCTCTGAGGATGACAAGCATCTTCCCTGAGAGGAGGGAGAGGATGGAATGCAGGTTGACGATGTTGTGAGGCTCATGGTAGAAGGGCTGGGGATTGACTGTGGGTAGACGTACTGTCCACGCAATCCACTAGAGAACCAGACGTTGTGAACGGTATTAGCGAGTCCATCGTGGAAGAAGAGTAAGAGCAAAGTGATTGACCCTAACCCGATCGCGACCTGTCATCATTCATGAGAACGTGGGTCAGGCGAGACACCGAAAAAGTTCCCCGCAAATTTCAAGTTGGTTATTTGATATTCTACAGCGGATTTGTCTTTTTGAATATTCAACAAGGCTTTCAGAGTCTCTTGCAGCCTGAGTCTGATACAGAAAAGGGTTCGATCCTAGCCGCAAACAATAGTTATGATCATTTTCACCGCCAAACTGAGTCTGAATTCGTAACGCCCCTGGTTGTCGCCTGTCAACTCGTAACCCATATAAACCATCCCGCCGAAAGTTCCCAGCCCCCTTGAACTTTTTTCCTCGTTCAACGCTCGTTTGACTCGCCCAGTCATTTCCACTCTTTTTACCTGAAAACGCCACAAAATCATGCGTTCATTTTCCATCCTGTCTTTACTTGTTGCTACTCTCGTCTCGTCGGCCGTTGCGACCCCAGGCAGAACCCACATTAGCGTCGGCCACCACCAACACCAACGTCGTGCCAACAAGCTCGCCAAGCGTATTCCTCATAGCGACGATGCCGTTTGGGATATCGAAAAGAGGCAGGCTGATGGGGCTAGATTTACTTATTATAAGACTGGCCTGTGAGTGTTGGTTGAGCTGTTCCTGTCGAGCGGGTCTTCTCACAACGAGTTCTTCGACAGTGGTGCTTGCGGTGGCTACAACGGCGACAATGACTACGTGAGTATCCTCTTTTTTATTACTGGGGAACAAATTTGACCATAACGTTTCCCCAGATTGTCGCTCTTAACGAATATGTAATCACTCTTCACTACCAACTCTTCCCCGGTCCTGACTCGTTTCTTTAGCAATGGGAAGGTGGAAAACACTGTGGCCAACAAATCACCATTGAGGTTAACGGCAAGACTTCCCAAGCGACCATTGTTGACCTGGTTCGTTTTGGAAGATCCTCCTGCTCACACACCTATCAATTGATGTTGTTCCCAATTTAGTGTCCCTTTGACTCCTGCCCATTCGGTGCTCTTGATATGTCCCACGGTCTCTTCTCCAATTGGGGCAGTCCTGAACAGCTAGGTGTTATCACTGGACGCTGGTGGTACGGCTCAGGCGGTGGAGGAGGTCAACAGCCCACCACTACCCGTCACGAAGAACCGACCACCACGCCCCCTCCGCCACCGCCCTCAACGACGTCAACGTCCTCTACTCCGCCCCCGCCACCACCGACGACCAGCTCTACTACGTCGACCACTTCTTCGTCGACCTCGACCACCAGCTCGTCCTCTTCATCTTCATCGTCCACCAGTTCTTCTTCAAGCAGCACCGCTTCCTCCTCTTCAGAGTCCGGTACGTTGATTGGAATATTTTGTTGTATTCTTTTCACTCACAGCTCGAACAGCGACCTCCACCTCGTCTACTCAACAAGCTCTCGCAACCGGCAACGTTCATGAGCTCAACAAATATGTTGGTGGTGTGGGAGGTTTCCTCTACGCATGTTCAAAACTCCAGGCCTGAGCGACTGTTCTATATCTTGTTTACTCTCTTCCCGGGTTTTGGATGATGTTCTCCTATTTACAGCACATACCCTCTCTCTATTTATCGATTCATCGAGAACACCTGGCTGGTATTCAACGTTCTTCACATTGGGCCCGCATCTTACTTTATTCAGGTGTTCTTCGTTAGTGCATCAAGAATAGACTCGTATTCACAGTTAACAATCGACTATAGCTCCTTTTACGGCGTTCAAGAACGACTCCTGTTGCTCCTTGCCTGGTAGCGCTCCATTACGCTTTTGGGAAAGCTTCCACAGCGCGTATGTTCCACGAATAGCCTCCCTCAAAGCGTCATCGGATCCGTCAGCGCCACTGGCAGTTTCTGTTTTGTCCGAAAGAGACCCTGTGGAGTAATTTCCGTTCGTAAGACCGTTCGTCAACGCAGGTCTCCCGGAGATCGAAACGTCGAGTCCGTTGGGCGACGCCAGGTCACCGTTCGTGGGGAGGTGGTGAGGTGATGAGATCCCGTTCGTCCCGTTCATTCCGTTCGTGTGTGGATGACCCCCATCAGACTGGATCGCGCGAAGACGTTCCGTCAAATCATCAGGACACGGCGGGCTATTCCGATCATATGGCCGTTTGACGTTGAAGGATTGATACGGGATCTGAATGACTTCTTCGGATACCGGGTGGGACTCCTGTGCAGCTTTGTCCCTCCCGTAAAAGTCGTTGAGCTCGTGAAGGTTGGCGTCGTCATGATGGTCGTGCTCCGGGTGTCGTTGTCGTTCTGGGGGTGGTGTTGGGCGAGTCGAGTCAGCGGTGCCTATAGCGAAAAGAACCAGTAAATTTAGAGTACATGAGAAAAAAAGAAAACAAGGCGAGAGAAGAAAACTGACCGTGAACACTTGCGTATTGAGCCCAATAGGCATCCTCTGATGATTCCCCGTTACTGTGGCTCAAGAAACCTGGGCTACGAGTGGATCCCTCGTTCCCATACGAGTCCCAGTACGAATCATCGTCGGCAGCGGGCTCATGAGTGTGGTCTACCTGGATTGCTGGGGTCGAAATCGCTCCAGGAGTCTCGAAAGAGTGAGGTGGAAATGGCATGAGGGCAACGTTGTGATACCTCCACGCGGAGTCTTCTGCATCCCATTCAAATACCAGTCGAATACTGCCAAGGTCCGAGTTGCGATCGTTACAGGAAATCGCTACGTGGGCGAATGTAGAATCGGCATCGCCTGTATATCTAATGTCGAAGTTGGATGGTAGCTGTTCTGGGGGTGCCGTAAAGGTTTCTAATAGGTCAAATATCTGTTTCTGATCTGGGGAAGGCCATGAGAGGTAAGATGAAGGGTCTGTTGAAGGGTCTGTGAGGCCCAGGAAGAAATGGCGTTTGTATAAATTGGTCGAAATGAGGTGCTTAGGTAGAGGCTCTGTCAATTGTGAGGGGGGAAGAATGTACTGCAGCAGAACAGAGACAGTGGTCGGATTCAGAGGGGAAGCCATAACTGACGTTGATCGAAGCGCTCAGCTTTCCTTTCTGGGTTTATCGGAATATATATATTTCATCATATCACGTGCCCGGGATTCTGGAACTCGAATCTCGCGTGCGAGGTAACGTACTGTGAAAGTATGGCGATCCAACTCCGTCCTTGCCGACAACGACCACCACGACGACAACGATAAATTTTAAAAGTCGATATGCACAAATCACTACTTCTATCCTTCTTCCTTGTTTTCCTCTTTGCTGCGTTCGTCCAAGCACAGGTAACCTTCCACTTTTTCATCCTCTGCGGTTGACAGATCGCCTGACAAATTTCGTGACTATTAGGACAACACCAGTAATAGCGGCAGCAACAGTGGGTCACAACAAGGCAGTCAGACGTCGGGTGGGAGCCAAACAGCTAGTGGAAGTGGAGGCGGGAGTCAGTCGGGCAATGCCCCCAGTCAAACAGTTATCGTCACAACCAATTCGGACGGTCGTGCCCAAACTATAACCTCGAACGTTGGAAGCGCCAGCAAAACCACCGAGAGCAAGCCACTTCCTACTGCAGGATCTACCCTCAACGCTGGAGGCGGGGCCACTGGAGCACCGTCGCCGGGTGGACAATGGGGACCCGATGACAATTACATCGCTGCCGCGCAGGCATTGTCCAGGAGTGGTCTTCTCGTTAGCTTATGCGGGGTTGTAGTGGGGGCAATGGTCATGTTTGTTTGAGAGAGAGGAGTTGGAGGGTATGCTTTCAAGCGGGATATGGCAGCTCATGATCATTGTCACTGTGTTGCTGCCTTAGCACTCATTTTCTTGCATGCGGACTGGGGACATATTGTGCTGGAAGCGTGGACTGTATCTACATCTCAGCAGAAATATCGCTTAGCTGTTTATCGTCGCTATTCATGGACAATTTTTACTTACATACACCGTCAGGGATACTATAGGCACTCATTACACTAGACCAATAATTGGATTCGTACAATTTCTTGTATGAACAGGCTTTTTCTCAGTCCTCATCGACATCGATTGCTCTCTCTAAAACCCACATCACGATTTTCTTATCGGTACCTTACTACCACTGGCAAAATGTCGACAGAAACCCCCGCTACGAAGAGACAGAAAGTTCACAAGGTCTGCGATGATTCAATGATTCGAGCAAACCTTTCACTCAAAGATTTTCACAGGTTATTGGCACTCACAACGGAACATTCCACTGTGACGAAGCACTTGCCGTATTTCTCCTTCGACAAACCTCCACCTACCGCGATTCAGGTCAGAACCATGACAGGCGAACGCTTTTCGTAGCCTAATCGCTCCTTAGACCTCAAGCGAACACGAGATCCTGCCATCCTCGATACCTGTGATATAGTCGTCGACGTCGGTGCTGTATACGACGAATCAAAGCAACGATTCGACCACCACCAAAGGGGGTTCACTGAGGTCTTCGGTCATGGATACGAGACGAAGTTGAGCTCCGCTGGGCTCGTGTTCAAGTGCGTTCCGTTGCCAGATTCTATTCCTCACACTGATATTATCGTCCCATCTTTCAGGCATTTTGGGAAAGAAGTCATCTCGAACGTTACCCAACTCAATGTCGACGATGACAAGGTCCATACACTGTGGTTGAAAGTCTACAAGGTCCGTCGGTCGCCCTCACTGCTTATATTGGCTAACGCTCTCATAATACGGCTTTAGGAATTCATTGAAGCAATCGATGCTATTGACAATGGTATCTCGCAATATCCAACCGACCTTAAGCCACGATACACCAACCGTACGGACTTGTCAAGCCGTGTCGGCGCACTCAACCCGCCCTGGAATCAACCTCTAGATGCGGTGGCCGTCGACGTACGTATCCACAATCAACGACCAGAATCCTGATAAATGCTCAGAAAGGTTTCCACCCGTAGGCACAATTCGCGAAAGCCTCGTCACTGACAGGCGAGGAATTCTTGGGAAAGCTCAACTACTATGCGAACGCCTGGCTCCCTGCGCGAGAGCTACTGGGTGAAGCGATAGCGAAAAGCAAAGCAAACGTAGACCCGACAGGCAAGATTATTCTCCTAGAGCAGTTTTTGCCTTGGAAGGCAAGTCGAGTCCCATAACTCCAAACCACGAGCCCGCGACTGACAATTCCTCATATCTCAGGAGCACCTATTCGACCTCGAATCAAAAAGCGGCGAATCACCTTCGGCGTTGTACATCATCTACCCAGATGAGACTGGTGGTAATTGGCGTATCCAGGCCGTTCCGGTCTCGCCAGACAGTTTTGACAGTAGGAAGGCTCTACCAGAGAAATGGCGAGGCGTGAGGGACGACGAGCTGAGCCAGGTAAGTGGGGTGGAAGGCTGCATCTTTGTGCATGCTAGTGGTTTCATCGGTGGTGAGCATCAAGCTTCGATGGTATTGTCAAACCTCCTGCTGACTGGTACGAAACGTAAGGCAATAAAACTAAGGATGGGGCGATGAAGCTAGCGACTTTGGCGCTCGATATGTAGGAAGACGGAAAAAAAGTCGGGCAGACGGTTGATATCGACTCGATGGACTCAATCTTGCCAGCATAGTAGCTGGCTTCGTATGCTACACACGAGAAGCCTATACAGAGGGAACCCGCCCTTTGGCTTCGACTGCATAATTCTGCAGTAATTCACCTTTCCCTGTGCGTGTCCTGGCACATTCCGGCCAATTCGATGAAATACTGGATGAATACATATACCAGCGACAGTACGTCTACTTGAGATGATACTAGGAGTAGCGGTGCAACCTGCTGCGAATAGCGGCGCAACTGTGTCTCGCTGAACCATTGGGATTCAACCCGGTGAGAGAGATGTCCGGATGGAATTTCTCTTTGAGGATACATCGTATGGCGCGAAGTGGCGTCGTCGGTGCCAGCCTAAGCTTTGACGATGCGCTGTGGCTTCAACGCTCTTCCGGGCTCGGAGGAGCTGGTGTGGGGTGCTTGTGCTTGTGCTTGTTAGATTGAATTTTGTTGACTTCTTGTAAGGGCAAGCGCTACCTACAGACGGACCGGAGCCGCAATTGGAGTGACAGCGTAGCCTCGCTGTGGTATCGAAAGTTGGTTGACATTAGTGTCTAGGGTCAGTGCAACCACGACTTACCTGAGGAGTCTCTGAAAAAGCGAAACTGGCGAGAGCTTTTTACGATTAGACTAGAAGCTCAGTGCCATGCCATTGATTGGGAGGTGTGATGTATGTACTTACGAGCCAGGGCAGCAAGGTCACCCGTCCAGACTGGCGTGATAGACTGCATGTCGAAAGCGATGAGGTCGTTCTCTAGTTACTACTGTCAAATCCTTTCCAGGGCTGGCGGACAGGAAGGAAAAACTCACGCTGACAGTCAAGGTTTACATACATGTTCAAGACGGGTCGAAATTTGGCTTCAGCGGTCTGGTTTGTGCTTCAAGAATTTCAGTACGCGTACAAAGAAAAATCTCCGAAATAGCACTGACCCAAGTTTCCACATGAATGTGGGGACAAGAGTACTGAAGCCACCCGCGACGTCTTTTACGGTGCCTTGGGAAGGACTCTTGGTCAGGACCTCTTCATACTTTTGAGGACCGAAAGGTTGTGACTCGCGCTCACCGACTGCGATATTCTGAGCGAGAACCGTCTTGTTGGTGACCCGAATACTTGTGGGATCAGTTCCATTATAGGGATCAGACCACGTAGGAGTTGACCCCTCCAGATTAAGGTCAACACTCTGGCCGTACTGTCAAAGGAAGAACTGCGGCTCAGCCTTCAGAAGGGAAGAGAGAGAGTCAAGTCAGGACTGACCTCCATTTCGACCATGGAACTTGAGGAAATGGTATTGAAAGTTATCTACGAGTCACAATGTGAGTGGTTTCACGTGCAGAAGAGAGCTGAAGCTCACCGGTTGTACGACACTGAAGCCCAACCTCCCGGGGCAATCTACAGTAAACTGATTGCTCGCAACAGAGCCCGGTTTCGCTTTGAGATTTATCACTCCCCTGGCAGTCCCGTCAACGTCGACACTTCATGCAATAAACTGGACAAGCGACCAACCAAGCGACAGAGTTCCGGTCGGTACTGACCTCCGATTTAATGGGAGAATCGAATGTCAAGACGATATTTACGTCCTTAGTGAGTAGGCCAGGCTTATAGTAGAAGAGGAGGGTGCAGTTCATCGTTTGTGCGAGTTAGGCTTGTGGTCTCGACAGCTGGGTGAAGGCCGCTACCAATAGACGGTCCAGGCTGGCCAAAATGTTGGGCATCACAGGGCGAGCGGGAGATGACGCCCGCACTATAAGTATACGGTGCTGGCGTTAGTCCTGACACTGACAACGGAAATGAAGCGGAAGTGATTTCCCTCCGAACAACTGTCCAGGGGCAAACTTTCATAAATCTTCGTCCATTTTTGCTTTGCGCCCTGATTTGTATGTTCAGTCAGCCAGTAGAGGTATACCGTATCGAGCGAAGAGATAGACAAAGCCAGAGATGATGAGAATATGAGGGTATGAAGACGAACATGTACATATCGTGTCCAACCTTCGTCGGTCTGACCGTGATTCAACAGTAAGTAGAGTGCAATATCCCGTCGGCTACATAAACTCGCTGCATGATTCAGGTCAATCGCAAGTCAGACGTTGAACCCTCTGTCAATGTATGTGAGGTACGGAGATGGTTGCGTGTAGCGGTTGAAAAGGTCGAATGTCCGTCGATATCCAAATCGGGAGGGATGCGGCGCTGGCGGTCCGATTTGGGTTGTACAAGCTCAAGGTCCTCCGAAAGCGGGATACCCTTCCTCAGATGTCAGTGACAAAACGAGTATGAATCCCGTTGCCATGATCATTCTGCAGGTCAGTAAGCACCTTATTCATCGAAGTAAAATGCCCTCAAGGGGAAGTGACCGTTCTTCTGACAGCAGCTGCTTGAGTTAAGTACGTAGTACGACTCAAGATACAATCGCGACTGCCAAACGAGGAAGCAAGGAGAAGCTTGAATTTTGATATCATAATGGATAAACAAGGAAATATCAATTAACCTATAGATCTGGCTATATACCACAACCCTCATTATTACACCTCAATTACAACAGACGGGACGGAGAATGTTTCTGAACTGGCAGTACTTTTACTTTCACTTGAGATGATACCAAGCAGCCGTGCCCTCAGCAATGACATCCTCCTCGCCACCAAAGTCGTCTTCAGTAGATACATTGGTCGCACGTTCATCTGTGATCCTCCAGTTCCTGTCAATATCATCGTCTGTGAGCGGGGTTTCGGCTCCAGTCCCACTGTGAAGTGTGTGACATTGTTTGATCGCTTCAACAACAGCGTTGACCATGATCTTGTGCAAATCGTCGGCGCACTGCTGAGGCTTAGAGATCCCTACTGTGCGGTAGGAGTTCGTGTCCTGGCAGATAAATTCAGTGTGTGCGAAAGGTCCATGCTACCATAATACGGACGGACTCACGTTCTTGACCTCGGTATAAGTACACCCGTAATCCGTGCAAATCTTCGCGATGGCGGTAAACGTGGCACCGACGACGGCAATACCGACGGTAGCCTGCCAGTTCAGGCGACAAGAGAAGCTGATATTGATCGCAGGGGGGCAGGCAGTGGCGGCAAGATTGGAGACCATCTTCAGCATGCTGGGGATCGGAGTGACAGCGTAACCCCGCTGTAAAGTTGAGTGGTCAGACCAGCACCACAGAGAAGCCATTAGTGTGTTGGAGTCCCGACTCACTTGAGGTGTCTCCGTGAAGGCAAAGCTTGCGAGAGCTGTGTACGAAGTAGAGAGTCATTTTGACGTCGCCCAGGAGTTGTGCGGCATTCCACTTACGAGCCAAGGCAGCGAGGTTGCCCGTCCAGATTGGTGTCATGGACGCGACGTCGGCAGACAGAAAGTCGTTCTCTGGTGATGTCGTCAGATACACGCGTCTGAGCAGAGCGAGAAAAAACTTACTCTTACAATCGAGATTTACATACATCTTCAGTATGGGCCGGAACTTGGCTTCAACACTGAGATTCTCGCTGCGCAAACAAAAAAAAGTTGGCCCGCATGTGGTGTTCTACGGAATACGCTCACTTACCCGACCTTCCACATGAAAGCGGGCTCAAGAATACTGAAACCGCCTTCAACGTCGCTCACAGTTCCTGAAAAGGTCAAACCGTAATCAATATGGCTTCTTCCCGCTTCGTAGGTTGTGACTCACCGAAGGCCATGTTCTGGAGGAGTCCAGTCTTGTTGGTGGCCCGGATAAGGGTTCCAGTGCCATCGCTCGGGTCGGACCATGCAGGGGTTGATCCGTTGAGAGTGAGGTCGGTGCTTTGACCGGGCTGTGAGTACCATCGGAGTCAGTCTCCAGGTTACAGGACACAGTGAAAATGTTCAAAGCAGACCTTCATCTCGATCATGGAGGTCGGGATAACAGTGTTTCCATTTGTCTGCATCGTGTCAGCTCTTATAGTCACGGGGCAAGACCCAGCTCACCAGTTGTCCAACGCCGAAGCCGAACCTATTCCTGTGGTCAACCACGAACCGGTTGTTTGCTTTAGAACCGGGGTTCGACTTTAGATTGGCCACTCTCCTAAAAAGGTATCGTTAACATCGACAACAAAAAATAGAAGCCACACCAACCAAGCAACATAGTTCTGGTCCGTGCTAAGTTCCGACTTGGTGGGCGCGTCGAATGTCAGGACAACGTTCACGTTCTTGGAGAGCTCGCCAGGCTTGTAGTAGAAGAGGAGAGTGCAGTCCATCGTTTGTGAGAGTGAGGAAACTCGTGGTACTTCACAACTGTGCAGGGGTTGTGTTGTCCTAAGGAAAACAGAGATCGTTCTTTTTAACCGTCCAGAAAATTCGGCGATAGTCATCACAAAGAGGTCGCGCGATCAACTAGCTTTGACACTGACAAAGAGAATGTACCGGAGGGGAACTGCCTCCGAACGGTCCATGTCAGAAAGTGGACGTCCTCGCAAGCGATACCATATGGCACAAGCTTCATCAATTCTGCTTCTGTTGTTGGTTCAAGCGCCTCTTCGATGTTTATTGCGCTTGACACATGCTTATCTTCACCCATAGGAAGCAAGATAGAATTAGCGTGGAGAGCCTCTGCAAATATTATCGGGATTCAGAAGGGATTAGTTTATTGGTTGAACTTCTAGTGGCGTGTCTGACCTTGGGCGGGATCTAGGAGTCGATTCGAGCGATGAACCTTCATTCTGATTCTGAACGCGTTAGATGAATGTTGTAATCCCGAATACAATCTCAGGGCAAGCGACCGAATGTCCACCGCAAACCTTCAAACCGGGCACGGACATTGCTCCTGCTAGGGGCACTTCAAGGGCACTTGCATCTTTGAATTTCATGTACCTTCTTGTTGCTCTTGTAGGATGTATTGTCTGCCAACCAGATGTCGCGCTGCGTTCTCGTTGTCGACAGGGAGGAACGACTCTCCG